>JAODAL010008583.1:47500-105000 GCA_025379985.1 Phyllomedusa bahiana | reverse complement strand
TTGATTCCATTTTTAGTGATTCGTCTACAACTCACCTGGCCTGGAGCTGCAGTATGCTAAACACCTAGCTGTGAATGCAGAGAGTGCCCACAGGACACATATATGTGCGTCAATACTGTTGCACAAGAGACTGTTTATCATGTAACCACCAAGTACTTGTTCCTTTCCTAAGGGGAGATGTAATAAAAGAGAAGTCGTCGTTATCCTGAGCTGTGTCCATAACTGTCACCAAAAGGAAATGGCTTCCAATTAAACCTGTCATGGTCTAGGGCAGAGAAAGGGTTAATACCAAAATCCATGCTGGACTAGTGGAAAGTGACCAGTGACCAATAAAGGCAGGTGAGCGCGACAGCCAATCAGCGGCCAAAGTGGTGACGCCCCCGCTTTGAAAGTAAAGGAATGAAAACGGAAGAGCAGAGTGGTGCAGCGCTCAAGCCAGGGACTGGAGGAAGGTGAGTATAGGGGTTGTTTCTTATTTTAATGGGGCTCCAGGACCTGCCTGTCAGATTTTCTTATGAAGTGAACAAACCCTTTAAGTGTTTTAGCCATAACAATATGCGCTGTTTTATCTGTACTGTTCCCTTAATTACTGACTCCAAACCCTCTTGACCAACCAAAGTGCCATAGGCTCCAGTGCAGATTGGTGGCAGCAGTGGGATCCCCTGTGTGTCCATCACAGCCTCTTGTGGTTTTTATTTATGTTTTTATTCTTCTGGATTAAGATTTGTGGATTGTAGACTGTTCAGTCTGCAATGTTTTAGCTTCCGAGAAATGTTCATACTTTTTCATGAGCCCTCTTCCTGGCTACGATTGGCATGGTAGCAGCACATAAACATATATAGAGCAATCCACAGCACTTATGGGAATTCATATAGAATTAGTATATTTTTAGTATATTTTTTCCGCCAATGGCATTTTATAGAACGAAAACAAGAAGGAAAGTGACCAAATAAACCCCAAATTTCGGTCTAATTGAGACCTTGCTCCCTTACTCATGTGAGTCATGGTAGGACGGGTAGTTGCAGTAAAGGAGATGTCTATAAAGTCAATATAGTTGCTGTAACATTGGTGGCAAGACAACACAGGAAAGCCACAAATGCAGCAACGCAGCGGCAGCCGGCAGGTGAGAGTTGAGAGCTGCATTACTGCATTTGTGACTTTCCTGCATTTTCTTTCCACCAAAATTATAGCAACTACGTCGACTTCACTGTGACTACCTGTCCTGCCGTGACCCCTTTTTCCTTCACCCAAATTTTCCCCACCCTTGGTTGAACTTGATGAACACGTCTTTTTTCAACCGTACTAACTATGTAACTATGTATGACCCACGTGAGTAAGTGAGTAAGGTCTCAATTAGACCACAATGTCGGGTTTATTTGTTCACTTTCCTTCTTGTTTTTTTTTTTTTCTGTAAAAAATCATTGTTGGAATCAAATATCTTCTCTAATTGTAAATGAGTTCCTGAGAGTGCTGTGGATTTTTATACACATGTTGCTGAGCTGCAACGTCCTTCCACATGACACCTACTCTCGACTTGACAAAGTGATGAACATTTCTCTTAGCTAAGAGCTCATACACACTTATGATGTATATACAGCACATTCAATCTTCTCCACTTGAATTTTATTAGGTGACCAATGAGAACTCAAATGATACAAACATAGTGACCAAATCACGTTTCCAAACATATAAATTGACCTACCACTATACAGTGCTCAGATAGTACCAATATACAGTGCCCTAATCACATCCCTGAGCATACACATTGACCCACCACTATACAGTGCTCAGATAGTACCAACATACAGTGCCCAAATCACATCCCCGAGCATACACATTGACCTACCACTATACAGTGCTCAGATAGTACCAACATACAGTGCCCAAATCACATCCCCGAGCATACACATAGACATACCACTATACAGTGCTCAGACAGTACCAACATACAGTACCCTAATCACATCCCCGAGCATACACATAGACCTACCACTATACAGTGCTCAGATAGTACCAACATACAGTGCCCAAATCACATCCCTGAGCATACACATAGACCTACCACTATACAGTGCTCAGACAGTACCAACATACAGTGCCCAAATCCCATCCCTGAGCATACACATTGACCCACCACTATACAGTGCTCAGACAGTACCACCATACAGTGCCCTAATCACATCCCCGAGCATACATATTGACCTACCACTATACAGTGCTCAGATATTACTGATATACAGTGCCTAAATCACATCCCCGAGTATACACATTGACCCACCACTATACAGTGCTCAGATATTACTGACATACAGTGCCCAAATCAATCCCCAAGCATACACATTGACCCACCACTATACAGTGCTCAGATATTACTGACATACAGTGCCCTAATCACATCCCCGAGCATACACATTGACCTACCACTATACAGTGCTCAGATAGTACCAACATACAGTGCCCAAATCACATCCCCGAGCATACACATTGACCTACCACTATACAGTGCTCAGATATTACTGACATACAGTGCCCTAATCATATCCCCCAAGCATACACATTGACCTACCACTATACAGTGCTCAGACAGTACCTACATACAGTGCCCAAATCACATCCCCGAGCATACACATTGACCTACCACTATACAGTGCTCAGACAGTACCTACATGCAGTGCCCAAATCACATCCCCGAGCATACACATAGACCTACCACTATACAATGCTCAGATAGTACCAATATACAGTGCCCATATCACATCCCCGAGCATACACATAGACATACCACTATACAGTGCTCAGACAGTACCTACATACAGTGCCCAAATCATATCCCCCAAGCATACACATTGACCCACCACTATACAGTGCTCAGATAGTACCAACATACAGTTCCCAAATCATATCCCCGAGCATACACATAGACCCACCACTATACAGTGCTCAGACAGTACCAACATACAGTGCCCAAATCACATCCCCGAGCATACACATTGACCCACCACTATACAGTGCTCAGATAGTACCAACATACAGTTCCCAAATCATATCCCCGAGCATACACATAGACCTACCACTATACAGTGCTCAGATAGTACCAATATACAGTGCCCTAATCACATCCCTGAGCATACACATTGACCCAAAACTATACAGTGCTCAGATAGTACCAACATACAGTGCCCTAATCACATCCCCGAGCATACACATTGACCCACCACTATACAGTGCTCAGATAGTACCAACATACAGTGCCCAAATCACATCCCCGAGCATACACATTGACCCACCACTATACAGTGCTCAGATATTACTGACATACAGTGCCCAAATCACATCCCCGAGCATACACATTGACCTACCACTATACAGTGCTCAGATATTACTGACATACAGTGCCCAAATCACATCCCCAAGCATACACATTGACCTACCACTATACAGTGCTCCGATATTACTAACATAAAGTGCCCAAATCACATCCCTGAGCATACACATTGACCCACCACTATACAGTGCTCAGATAGTACCAATATACAGTGCCCTAATCATATCCCCCAAGCATACACATTGACCCACCACTATACAGTGCTCAGATAGTACCAACATACAGTGCCCAAATCACATCCCTGAGCATACACAATGATCCACCACTATACAGTGCTCAGATAGTACCAACATACAGTGCCCAAATCACATCCCCGAGCATACACATTGACCCACCACTATACAGTGCTCAGATATTACCAACATACAGTACCCTAATCACATCCCCGAGCATACACATTGACCCACCACTATACAGTGCTCAGATAGTACCGACATACAGCGCCCAAATCATATCCCCCAAGCATACACATTGACCTACCACTATACAGTGCTCAGACAGTACCAACATACAGTACCTTAATCACATCCCCGAGCATACACATTGACCCACCACTATACAGTGCTCAGATAGTACCAACATACAGTGCCCTAATCATATCCCCCAAGCATACACATTGACCCACCACTATACAGTGCTCAGATAGTACCAACATACAGTGCCCTAATCATATCCCCCAAGCATACACATTGACCCACCACTATACAGTGCTCAGATAGTACTGACATGCAGTGATCAGATAACATCTCTATACATAAACTAATCTCAAATACAATTTTTAAATAATAATGCTATACAAACAGAATTGAAGGGGTTGTCCAGCATTTTTTTTAAACTATTTTAATTTGAGTCTTTTGCATAAAATAACAGACACAAAATATACTCTTCTTTGTACTCCGACAAAAAAACTACTCCTTTAAAACATACCTTTTAATAATACAATATAAAAAATTACATATACAAACCTATAAGAACAGTAGCGGGACACCCATATGGGGTAAGGACAGTAACCCTACACTGTCCCCTGGACTACACACCCTAAGATACCTAACACAATCGGAGAACCCGCCCCATTAAGGGCGACCCCAGTACTAACTCCTAACTGTACCCTACACAAAGTACCGCCTCCTCTAGCGGAAAATAAGAAAATGTAGGGATAAATAGTAAGGAACCCACAATGAATGGTTCCAAAAGGACAGATATGTAAAAAACGCCAATACAAATGTAGATCAAGAGCACTGGCAATGAAACAAATCATGAAAAACAATTTGTCCCTAGTCAGAAAATGTACATGTCTATAATACCCTACATAGATAAATAACAGTCAATGAAAGAAAATAGGGTATATAAAGTGCTAGTACTTATCTGTGCCAATTGACCCAAACTGGTGAATTTGATCAATAAGATGACAAGAAACAGGCGCAGTTATATTTAAAGCGCCACTGAAAACCCCATCAGCGTTTCATCCCATTCCAGGGACTCCTCAGTGGGTCAGAAAAACATATCCATCTGAATCTCCAATGCACCTACAGCCGAGATTCCAGCGGATGTGTCCTATGGAAGGGAGTTGGTGTATCTCCCTCCGGTGGGGACTCTCATACCTGTGTCAGTATGGGTGAGGGTTTTCCCCTCTGTTACCTTCCTGCTCCTGTGAACGGTATGAGCCTTTTGTCTGAAAACTGTCCAGCAGTAAGACTGTCTTTGTTGCCCATAGCAACCAGTCGGAGTCCATAGCAACCAGTCAGAGTCCATAGCAACCAGTCGGAGTCCATAGCAACCAGTCAGAGCTCATAGCAATCAATCAGAGCTAAAAACAACCAAGCAGAGCTCAGCTTTTATTTTTCCAGGGCACTATATGAAATGAAAGCTACGCTCTGATTGCTATGGGATCTGTTTGCTTGCTATGGGCTCTGATTGGTTGCTATAAGCTCTGATTGGGGGCTCTGATTGCTATGGGGTCTGATTGGTTGCTATGAGTTCTGATTGGTTGCTATGGGAAACAAAGACAGTCTTACTGCTAGACAGTTTTCATGCATAAAGCCCTATGTGTTCACTGTAGCCAATCGACGGCTGCAGTGGTCACAAGCTCTTCCCATGATATCACCACTCATACTCCGTTCACTTCTTGAGCAGTGATGTCAAAGCAATGGCACGTGACTGCTGGGGCCACTGATTGGTTGCAGCCATTACATGCTCTATGCAGGAACAGGAAGTAAATAGGAACCAGGGGACACTGGATGGAAGGGCGGGGATAGGAAGTAAACAGAGACTGGTGGGGAGTAGATACAGTGCGTCCCCAGGTTACATACGGGATAGGAACTGTAGGTTTCTTCTTAAGTTGAATTTGTATGTAAGTCGGAACAGGTAGATTTATTACATGTAACTCCAGCACAAAATGTTTTCTTTCAGTTTTGGATAGTGCAGGGAAGGGTTTTTACATTTGTTTTGCTGTCTGTGCTCCGTTAAGAAGATTTCACCTCATTTTCACCTCATGCTGCTGTGGCATGCTGGAACTTGTCGTTCTACAGCTACTATCTACTGTGGAACATGGAACTACAAGTGCCTGCATGCCTCATAAGTCTATGTTTGTAACTAGGGGACAAATGTAAGTCGGAATGGTGTAAGTCAGGGACTGTCTGTAGACGAGTATGGATTTTTGTTTGTTTTGTTTTTTAACACAGCAGCAGTATAAGATAAAATAGTCAGATTCATGGTGGTCAATGTCGTTCGGTGCCAGGTCATGGGTGACGCTCGCATGGCTGTGTGACCAGGCAGGTCGGACACCTCCAAGGTGAGCCTGGAGGTAGAGAGCCACATCTACCATGATAATTATAAAGCGAAAACAACATTTTTATTCATAAGTACAGTCATTTCTCTCTTCCGGGGATGGAAGGCAACATTAGTCAGAAAATAACAGTAATTGAAGGAACGTATTATTGATAGACATTAAAGAAATGGATGCAGATTAACACATGGCATCGGAGACACCATGATTAATGATGGAGCCGGGCCGGAGAATGGCTCTGGATACTGAACATGATTTCATTCCAAAAAGTGCAAATTAATGCGGTTGGGTCAGAGAACAACAAAAGCGAGATCTGGCGGTAATGGCCCAGTAATGTTACTGACTGCGGAGGATAGGGATTTAAGAGTCATTATTTCAAATGATGATTAATCCCTTCCCTGCTCCAGAGATGGAGGGAGTATATGTTAACTGTTCTCCTAGAAATAAACTCTGTAAATGCCCAGATTTCTCTGATATTAAAGGAAACCAAGCTCTAAATTAACATTTTAATGTCGTACACTGGGGGAAATACAATAGTAGTCCCTTAATCAGTATGGATGGAGCATGGCCGTAATCCTGGGGCAGAACCGCCCGATAAGCCAAACCCTCACAAACCAAGGAGCAGGAAGGTGATAACTAATTAGACTTGTTTATATGCTTTGTGCTTCATTACTGCAACGTCTTTGAGATGTTTGATGGATGTTTGATGGAACAGTGCTGCGTTTCAGATTCGGGTCATGGCTAAATGTCAGGAATTCCATTTGGGTTGGTAGAACTTTAGAGGAATTTGTGGAAGCCTTGTCAGACCCACAGCTGTAATCACGGCATCATGGATGGACAAAAGACTATTCCCAGTAGGAGACAATAAAAGTCCCAGTGCTACATGGGAGAAGCCGCACAGGTGCAGAAAACTGATGAATAGTGTTGAGCGATTATTATCGACAAAGTTGAAATCGGCACGGTTTTTATGTTGATCGAATTTTTTCGATCACGCAATAATTTAGGTGAAAATATGCGCATAATCTATTAATATCGCGCCATTTTCAGCTCTTCCTGTCATTTTGGCGGCCAGCAAATCAGCTTACAAAATAGAGCAGAGTGAGCTGGGTGTGCGACGTCATGACTGGGATGTGTATGGTTGCGATTGGCTGGAAAAATCACATGACCTGGTTTTACATAGAACAGCCCTTCCTGTTCTGCCTCAGTGTGTGTCTGTGTATCATAGGAGTAGGACGTGTGCTCAGTCTCTGTTAAAACAGCTCAGCGAAACTGTTCTATTTGTTCACACAGACAGCTATGCGGGGGCAGGTGGTGAGAGGGGGGGCTGCGGGCGAACACAGACAGACAGACAGGCTCTTTAAAGGAGAGTGGATATTGTGCAGCCCAGACTTTGTTTAGACCCTGCATTGGAAAGGGTTTTTATTAACAGTTTTCTGTTGAAATATTACTTGTATGTTGTGCAGCCTGAACTTATATTAGGATACAGATCTTTTCTAGTAACTGCAGGTGTATTTATAGGTGCAAAACTCAACTTTTATTATCCGTATAAATTTCAGATAGGTGTTCATTTCAATTTGGTGCAGTCCAGCTTTGTTAATTGAGGCACCTTGCACTTAAATTTGAATACAGCAATTTCGTAGTCACCGCAGGTGTATTTATAGGTGCAAAACTCAACTTTTATTTTCCTTATACATTTCAGATAGGTGTTCATTTCACTTTGGCGCAGTCCAGCTTTGTTCATTGAGGCACCTTGCACTTAAATTTTAATACAGCAATTTCTTAGTCACGCAGGTGTATTTATAGGTGCAAAAAATTCCGTTTGTTATCTGAATAGTTTTTAAATAGCTGTATTGCACGTGGTGCGGCCTAGTTTTTTCAAATAGCACGTTGTACGACAATTCTAATAGAAAAATTTTGTAGCAACTGTTCTCGTTTGTCAATGCTGCAAAAAAAATTTCTCATCCATCTAACTTCTGAATAGTATTATTGGGCTCGTTGAATCTCAGTTTTGCGCAGATAGCGCACTTGTATGTTATTTTGTTGAAAACTATCATTTCCTAGTCCTACTGGGCAGTTGTAAATCCCTGGAACTAAAGGAAGAACACTGTTGATTTTGTATTACCGTTCTTCCACCTGACCGCATTTCACAGGAATTCACTAGAAACATTTCAGTTTCTAATCCTAGTTGGCTGTAGGAAATCAGAGGGATTTGAGAATAGCTGTGATTTGCCGTCTTTTAATAAGAGACGTTCCAAAACTCTTCCATACCTTCTCAATTTTTTATCTTTCTGAACATGGAGCGAAATGCAGGTGGTAAGCGAGCAAAGAGGGGGGTAGGACATGGAGGTAGAGGTACGAGAGAAGGTGCTCCTTCCCAGTGTGGCGACAACACGCAAGCCAGCGGATCGTCGGTTGCAGGACCGTCAGGCTGTCATCGCTGGGTTAGGGCCCTGTGAATCTCAGTAACGAACAGCGTCGCCAATCTGTTCTTCAGTGGTTAATGCAACCTGCATCCAGCAGTCTTACCTCCTCGTCCTCCCAGTCACGGCCACAAATGTCGTTATCAGCATCACCCAGATCCATCCAACATGCAGCAAAGGGCATCCCAAATGTCAAACTATGTACCCACCACTGTGGATAATCCATTTTCTGAAGACCTCTTTGATGACAAAATGCGTTGGGGTCAGAAGGCATTTTTAAAAGATCAAGAGGCCAAAGAGGATGATTGCTCTGACGCCCAGTTACTGTTTGCCATCAGAGGAGGAGAAGGAAGCAGGTAAATCGGCAAAATCCCAGGCGGTCGGCAACCCTTGCAGTGCCTCTTGCATGTAGCCGCAGCTCCTGGATGCAGAATGTCAGGACGACCAAGTCACCTGTGTGATGATGATGATGACGACATTGCGGATCCAACGTGGTCTTTTCCGCAGAATTTGCTTGCGAGCGCTTCTCATGGACGAGGAGGGAAGACGATGGGGTAGTTTCAGTATGGGCCCCGCCTTAAAAAGGGAGAGGGTGGTCGCAGAAGTCCGCTGATATGATTCCGCCAGCCACGGTCAGCGGAAAACCCCGCTCCTCGCTTATCGCCGTCAAAAAGGTCCAGGCCCTCTCAACCCTGGGCCTTCTTTGAGCAAGCCTTTGTTTTCACCCAGCGATGCCCATATCCCGCCTTTGCCGTAAACGCATAAGTAGAGGCAAGAATCTTAGGTGTTTAACCCACCACCCAAAATGTCTAGTCCATGAGCGAATGCATGAGTTGAAATGGAGGCAACACTTGGCCAAAAAAGGCCAGACCGACGCTGGGCTTCCAAACCATGTCACACCCTCTGTCTCCGCCCCCTCCTCCTCCGCCACCACCAAAACGTTCCTCAGCTGCCCATGTCTCTCAGAGTCATGATCAGGGATCAGCCTCCGCTTAGCCTCCACCGTCGCCCGAGTACACCAGCACCACAGAGACCCATCCCACTTCTCCTTCCGCCAGTTGATGACCCGCACACCTACAGCGGCCAGTCTAGCAGCCCCGCCTTCTGTCTTCCAGGTTTGGGAGCGAAGAAACACTTTAAACCCAACCATCCCAAAGCCAAAGCCTGAATGTCGGCTTGCCAGGCCTTTGGTCTTGGAAAATGTTGCCTTTCCGTCTGGTGGACACAGATGGGTTCCGCCAGTCATGGCCATTGCCTGCCCCCAATACCAGATTCCGAGCAGGCATTTCTTTGCCAGAAAAGCCGTCCCTGCCCTGGCCAGGGCCCCGGGGTCATCTAAAATTTCAAGCGTGTTGTCTGCATCTGTGTCCGGAAAAGTCCATCTGACCACCGACACATGGACTAGTAAGCACGGCTAAAGGGCCCCTATATCTCTGTGAAGCTCACTGGGTGAGCTGGGTGGATGTCTCTGGTGGTGACGGTGGCTCTCAGGCTCGGCGCACGCTCTTCAAAAGCGCAGGGATGGTGCAGGGTTCTTTCCCCCAAGGTCCTCTGGTGGCATCGGGGCCCCGAGAGAAAAAAACCAGGCCATGTTGAAAATTAATTGTCTTGGAGACCCTCCACACAGGTCAGGAGCTGTGGAAGGCTCTCTGCAATGAGACCGAGCATGGCTGGGTGACAAGAAACTTGTGCCAGGCAAGGGGTGGGCGATAACCCGGTCGAAATCTGTGGCCCCCCTTAAAATCGGTAGGCTGGAGCACAAATTTTCCCCTTTCCTGGCACATGTCATGAACCTTGTCATCCCGAAATTTCTAAAGAGCTACCTGGGTC
The DNA here is from genome assembly GCA_025379985.1 of Phyllomedusa bahiana. NCBI lineage: Eukaryota > Metazoa > Chordata > Amphibia > Anura > Hylidae > Phyllomedusa > Phyllomedusa bahiana. The sequence continues at coordinate 94,580 of JAODAL010008583.1, read as the reverse complement.
TGGACTGCCTGTTTAGGAAGGCTCGAGGTCTGAGTTCGCACTTCCGCCGTTCGCAACCTGCTTCGGGCCGCCTGGCTGCGTTGCAGCGTCAGCTCGGGCCTCCCGTCAACGTCTCATTGTTGAGTGGCAACACGCTGGAATTCCACCCTCACATGCTCCCGCGTTTGGGGCAGCTGCGCAATGCCATTACGCAGTACGAAGTGGGCACATGGCCTGACAAAACAGCGGTGCGGACCTCGGGGGGTTGAGCCACTGGAAATGGAGGCAGGTGAAAGAGCTCTGCACCATCCTTGCAGTTTGAAGAAGCCACCAAATGGTCAGTGCGGACAATGCCCTTGTCAGCATGAGCATTGTGGTGATCTTAGTTTGGAATGATCGTTGGACACTCTGAAACATCAGGTCCACCAGCGACGGAGGAGGGGGACGGACACAGATGGGGACACGGAGCCTTTTCTCCGTCAAATCCACGAGGCCCGACATTTTCACAATTTCATCGGTCTTCATTGGGCAGTGTTGGGGTCCAGGGTTGGAAAGGGGGGCATCAGTTTTCCCAGGGTGCTAAATCTGGGGCAAGTCGGGGGCTGTTTTGAAGCCGTGCCAGAGGAAGCAGGGAGGAGGAGGAATTCCTGGACCCGACTTTACCCGACGCCCTCCCTTTGGAAAGGGTTGGCGGAATTTGAGGCGGAGGAGGAAGATCTTTTGCTAGGCCCCTGACCCAGGTTTGGGAAATAAAAAGGCTCCTTCTCCAAAGTGCTTGGGTGCTCCTTTTTCAACATATCCTCGCATTAAGGGCCATCAAAATGAACACATTTTCTGGGTGGCCACCCCCCTGGATCCCTGGGACAAAAAAAAATCAGCACTTTCCCTTCCACCCACCCCAAAAGAGGTAAAAAAGCAGGAAAAGGGGACTTGCTGTTGATCAACTGGGAATCGTTGGTTGTTACGTTTCCCCCAAAAAGTCACGGGGGAACAACTCAGCGAGTACGAGTAATGCCCAATAGCTTAGCGGGGGCAGCAGGGAGGTGGGAGAAGCCTAAGGGGGACCCCTGGGAATCTTTTTTACCCCCTCACCCAAAGCATGCAATGCAGGGCCCCACAACACACAGAGACAGCTTTAAAAATCATGGGGCACGACTATCTGTCTCAACACCATGTTTTTTTTATGGGTTCCGGCCCAATTGACTTCTGGGTACCAAAAAGGATAATGGCCCCAGCTCGCCCCCACGCCATAGAGGTGTTTCCTGCCCAGCAGCCGCGTCATATCTACGGACCTTCAGCACGTGGGGGAGTCATTTCAGACAAACGCATCGGTTTTCCCCAGATAATGTTGATTTTGACAAATTTATCAAAATGAATCAGGCATGGATCTCTGATGTTGTTGTGGCCCCAATTGCGAGGTCCGCGATTATTGCGTTACTTCCTTTTCCCTTCAAAAAAAAATGGTCCTCTTGAAAAAATTTTTTTTTAAAAAGACATTTTTTTCTGCAATTTTTATTCTTATTCCAAAAGATCATTTTTTCTGGTTTGGGGGTGGAGGGCGAAAAGACACCAAAGTTTCTGCAAAACCGTATTAATTTACTATTTTATATTTTTAAATTTTTCGCATTGCAAAGGTTTGAGGTCATGTTGCTGTGAGACAGCTAAAAAATTTTATGTCCTTTGGAAAAAAATTTTGGTTTTTCTAGGTGGCAAAATTTTCCCTCACAATTTTTTATCCGTGGCTGAGAAGTTTTTTATAATTTTTTGGGGCATGTTGCTTTGAAATGCAGCATATACAGGTCATTCTAAAAAAAAGTTGTTTAACAGTATTTTTTTTTCACAATTGGCAAAAAGGTGGCTCAAAGGGGCATGTTTTGAATTTTTTGGGGGGGGTTTGCTGTGAAATGCAGCTAGACTACATGTCCTATTCTAAAAAATGTGGTTTCTAACAGACATTTGTTCTTCACAATTGTCAAAAGTGGCTCAAGGGTCATGTTTTGAATTTTTGGGGGCATTTTGCTGTGAAATGCAGCTAGACTACATGTCCTATTCTAAAAAATGTGGTTTCTAACAGACATTTGTTCTTCACAATTGTCAAAAGTGGCTCAAGGGTGATGGTGCTGTCAGAAACAGGAATAGGTTCGACACTGTTAATGGATACATATTGCAAAATGACTTGTTTTTTGCAAGATCTTTAACATAGCTAGCAATCCCTGTAGTGAGACAACCCATTTAATACAATAAAAATAAAAGAGAAACAAAGACATGGTGGGATTCCATACTATTTTAAAAATGTGTTTAAACTAAAAAGTGTGTAAACTACTAAAAAACTTGCATGTACAAAATAGCTGATACAAATATTCCTCTGAATTGTACAAGGGAGGTACAGGAAGACTTGAACAGATGTAGGTTACCCAGGACAGGTATAGTCAATGTCCAGTTCAACTAAAATGGTGGTTGAAAGACTCCTTTTTCCGGCACTTTTTAAATCTGGGGGTCATGCAGGTTTGGGGTTCATGCTGTGGCCCAGGACAGGTATAGTCAATGTCCAGTGAAACTAAAATGGTGGTTGAAAGACTCCTTTTTCCGGCACTTTTTAATCTGGGGTCATGCAGGTTTGGGGCTCATGCTGCGTTCCAGGACAGGGATATTCAATGTCCAGTTCAAGTAAAATGATGGTTCAAATCATACTGCCTTCTGGCACTTTTTAATTTGTGGGTCATGCAGGTTTAAGGGTCATGCTGTGGTGCAAGACAGGGATAGTGAATTGTCTGTGAGTTTTTTTCTGTGACTTTTATAACCTAAGTGTGTTGTCTAAGATGTAGCACGTATCCATTTGACTGTTGTGGATGTTTATTCCAGCTTCTCCAGCCCTGTTTGGGTGTAAGAATGATGGTGTTTTTCCTCTCCCATAGACTTTAATGGTCATCGGCGATAATCTATTATCGACTATCGGAAATCGTCTTGATAATTGCAGATATCGACTATCGACCCGATGACGATAGTCAACGTAATCGCTCATCACTACTGATGAACTCTTGCTCATGCACCTTCTATCCATGAGGGGGAGAATTGCTTAGTACATAACAACACAGTGGATAAGAACCAGTTCACACAAGAATATAGGAAAGCCACAGAAGAGATTGCTTTAAGGGGTTTTACCACAAAGTAAAATCCCATGCACTGGCCACTGCCAACTATGCATGTGAATGAAGGGAGCGGCAATTGCGGCCGTCCTTGTTATTCACCTCTATGGGAGCTTCCAAAGCTAGCACACAGACTTGGCTATTGACTATGGAAGTAAATGAGGATGATGGCCACCCTCCTCAGTTACATGCACTAGCTAACTGCGAGAGGTCAGTGCATAGGATTTCATGGTAAATCTCATTTAAGTGCAAAAATATTGATAAACAACCACTCGCACACCTACAATCCATGGGAGTTGTACCACTCGCACACCTACCATCCATGGGGGTTGTACCACTCGCACACCTACTATCCATGGGGGTTGTGATTGCTAATATTACAATTGTCTATACAGGTGATAAGGCATGTATAGGGTTCCAGTTATATGGCTACGTACATGGTACACCATGCTGGCTTACAACCAATTGATGACACCCTTTACTATACTATGATATTAGATGATATTTTGACCAAAGTATGCAACTCCCAACCCACGTCAGGGGTGCTTATTGTCTTGCGAGTCCCTACACTGTTCCAAAGCCCAACACAAGTCCCATTTATTCCTGACAAGTATGGCCTAACTTATGTGGATGGAACAGAGATCTGTCCAAGCAACATCATTAGTGAATGTAAACATCCAGAGCAGAGGTCACAAGACATCTTAGGCACAACAGAGAGGAGGCCGCGCTGGCTCCCCTTAATGATGTCACGCCGAAGCGCAGTGTGTCTGGGCAGAGGCTTCACTTTCCTGCACTGCTGAATCACTGATGGGAGATGAGTATGGAGGAGAGAATATTGTTTGTATTAATTACTTACTGATAGGTAGAGGTCGGATACGGTGGCATGCACTTGCTGCAACATGACATATCCGTATATCATGGAGATCCTGTGGGCTCAGAAGCCTTGCCTGTACAATTCCTACTCTAATAGAAAGGAAATATGTTACTCTCGTCCCTGCCATTTAATTTTTTAGAGTAGTGGATTCGCTGCACCACTGGAGGTGATGGTGTAAGCCACACCAGGTAGCGGAGTCTAAGGAGCCACTGGTTTATACCAGAGCCTGCCACAAAGCAAGTTGGACTTGCCGCAGCAAGCGAACCCCCAGGTTGCCACCATTGGAGCGACTTGCCTGCAGTGGTGGCCGAGGTGTGGTGTGGTACAGAATCGTTAAGCTAGCTCGAAGTCAGGGACAGGCAAGAAGGACAGGCGGCAAAAGGTATGGTACACAATATAGAAAATCAACACTTTTCACTGTAGGTACGAGGCACTATAGATCCGGTGGCGAAGTGGTGGAAGTGTCCCACATAAATAGGGTCAGCACCTGGCAATAACCAATTACCGGCGCGCTGGCCCTTTAAATCTCAGAGAGCCATGGGAGGTGTGTACATGTGCGCCGGCCAACACAAGGGTGTGGAGGAACAGGACCCAGTACCGCAGCTGGGTGAGTAACTGCTGACAGTATGAGTGTACCCGCAGTCTGATATTTGGACTGCTGCGCCACTGATCCCTGGTGGCGTACGAGCAGAGGGGGTACGAGTGTGCCCGTGGCCCAACATATGGGCTGCAGGCCGACTTGTAAGACTTAGGTGCTGCAGTCAATAGCCACCATGGGATTTGACAGAGGGAACTCCCTATGTCCTACATTGGAAGCACGATGTGTGATCGTGGGCTGCCAATGGTTGCCATAAGTGGAGACCTTACCATAGTCTCTAGTCTGTCTATGAAATAGGCATTCCCAGAGGCAAAGTCTGACACTATTATAACAGTGATCAAGCGATCGCACAGTATAGTCTAATATTGGGACAAGAAAAAAAAATAAAAATGAAAAAAGGAAGTAATATACACACCACCCTTTCCCCGTATTTCCCCCTCACCGAAAAAAATAAGGAAAAAATGACACATATTTGGTGTTGCCGCGTGCATAATGACCAGGGCAATAATTCTGTTTTGTATTGAAAAGGAGAGCAGCATGTCGATTTGTTTTCAATGTACGGCCCATTTAACCAGCCGAATTTGAGACCCCTCATTAAAGTCTAAAAACCTATCCACACCTAAAACTAATCACATCTGAGAGTTTGCTGCAATTATATCCAGTCTAGACAGTCCTTTGTAAGATAACATATAGCAGCACAAATCTCTCAATTGCCTGTTATGTGTCAGGGCAGGTAAAAGGTATTAGCCTGGTGTCCAAGCTGTTAAGATTGTAGAGGATTTTCTAGACGGGGCTTAATTGTAGAAAACTCTCATTTATAAAATGTATTCACTGTATGTTCTGTTCTTCAGCCTCTGAATGTGCAAAAACTAATGAGCAAGAGGAAATCTTGAAAATGGTGAGTAATTGATGCACAACCTGTATTAGAAAGTTGTTGCGGTTCTCATTCTCCAATGATTTAGCTTTATTTTGCTAACATTGGAAAGCTAGTAAAAAGAGAGTGCACTCAGTGAAGAAAGAGTGCTTCCAGCAAAGAGAGAGCACTCAGTAAAGAAAGAGTGCTTCCAGCAAATAGAGAGGGTGCCCAGTGAAGAAAGAGTGCTTCCAGTAAAGAGAGAGTGCACTCAATGAAGAAAGAGTGCTTCCAGCAAAGAGAGAGCACTCAGTAAAGAAAGAGTGCTTCCAGCAAAGAGAGAGCACTCAGTAAAGAAAGAGCAAAGAGAGAGCACTCAGTAAAGAAAGAGTGCTTCCAGCAAAGAGATAGTGCACTCTGTGAGGATAGAGTGCTTCCAGCAGAGAGAGAGAGAGAGAGCACTCAGTGAAGATAGAGTGCTTCCAGCAAAGAGAGAGTGCACTCAGTGAAGAAAGAGTGCTTCCAGTAAAGAGAGAGGGTGTTCAGTGAAGAGAGAGTGCTTCCAGTAAAGAGAGAGTGCACTCAGTGAAGAGAGAGTGCTTCCAGTAAAGAGAGAGATAGGGTGCCCAGTGAAGAGAGAGTGCTTCCAGTAAAGAGAGAGAGAGGGTGCCCAGTGAAGAGAGAGTGCTTCCAGTAAAGAGAGAGAGAGGGTGCCCAGTGAAGAGAGAGCGCTTCCAGCAGAGAGACAGAGGGTGCCTAGTGAAGAGAGAGTGCTTCCAGCAAAGAGAGAGTGCACTCAGTGAAGAGAGAGTGCTTCCAGCAAAGAGAGAGTGCACTCAGTGAAGAGAGAGTGCTTCCAGCAAAGAGAGAGTGCACTCAGTGAAGAGAGAGTGCTTCCATCAAAGAGAGAGTGCACTCAGTGAAGAGAGAGTGCTTCCAGTAAAGAGAGAGGGTGTTCAATGAAGAGAGAGTGCTTCCAGTAAAGAGAGAGAGAGAGTGCCCAGTGAAGAGAGAGTGCTTCCAGTAAAGAGAGAGAGAGACGGTGCCCCGTGAAGAGACAGGGCTTCCAGCAGAGAGACAGAGGGTGCCTAGTGAAGAGAGAGTGCTTCCAGCAAAGAGAGAGTGCACTCAGTGAAGAGAGAGTGCTTCCAGCAAAGAGAGAGGTTGCCCAGTGAATAGAGAGTGCTTCCAGTAAAGAGAGAGGTTGCTAGTGAATAGAGAGTGCCTCCAGTAAAGAGAGAGGGTGCCCAGTGAAGAGAGAGGACTTCCAGTAAAGAGAGAGGGTGCCCAGTGAATAGAGAGTGCTTCCAGTAAAGAGAGAGTGCACACAGTGATGAAAGAGTGCTTCCAGCAAAGAGAGAGGTTGCCCAGTGAATAGAGAGTGCTGCCAGTAAAGAGAGAGGTTGCCTAGTGAATAGAGAGTGCCTCCAGTAAAGAGAGAGGGTGCCCAGTGAAGAGAGAGGACTTCCAGTAAAGAGAGAGGGTGCCCAGTGAATAGAGAGTGCTTCCAGTAAAGAGAGAGGGTGCCCAGTGAAGAGAGAGTGCCTCCAGTAAATAGACAGGGCGTCCAGTGAAGAGAGAGTGCCTCCAGTAAATAGAAAGGGCGTCCAGTGAAGAGAGAGTGAACACAGTAAAGAAAAAACTGTGCCCAGTGAAGAGGGAGTGCACCCAATAAAAAGAGTTGACCCAGTAAAAAGAGTGCACTCAGTAAAGAGAGAGTGCTCCCGGTAAAGAGAGAGGGCACCCAGTGAAGAGAGAGTGCCTCCAGTTAAGACAGGATGACCAGTAAAGAGCAAGTGAAGAGAGAGTGCTTCCAGTAAAGAGGGAGTGCACCCAATAAATGAGTTGACCCAGTAAAAAGTGCTCCCAGTAAAGAAAGAGTGCTTCCAGTAAAGAGAGAGGGTGCCCAGTGAAGAGATAATTGATTGTAGACCTCATTGATATGTGATAATTGGTTGTAGATCACTGATATGTGATAATTGGTTGTAGATCACTGATATGTGATAATTGGTTGCAGACCCCATTGATATGTGATAATTGGTTGTAGATCAATGATATGTGATAATTGGTTGTAGACCCCATTGATATGTGATAATTGGTTGTAGACCCCATTGATATGTGATAATTGGTTGTAGACCCCATTGATATGTGATAATTGGTTGCAGACTGTGAGCTCCATTGATGTGTGAACGTAGTTGCAATCTTAAGAATCCAATGATATTTCATAATCACTTGCACATGGGATAATCTGTTGAAGACTCTATGTCCGTGCTTCCCAGAGTGTGTGATGCTGCCTTGTGGGGCACAAGAACGATCCAGGGGGTGATTGTAGCCCTGAGTGCAATTAGGAAACATGGAATAAAAATAAGAGAGTGGTGGAAGCTTAAAAAAAAGAGAAGAAACTTTTGAAAATCCCTTTGTTCAGGTTTCATCTTCTGTGTAACATATACTTAAAGGGATTTGTCCAACTGATTCTCATGCAGATCATTGTATTTTGGTATCCTGCTTGGTTAGGGAAGGAGGGTGGCGAAATGACATGTCAATTATCTACAATACGATCATATTGTATACGCGGGGGGAGGAGACGTAATCCATAGTTCTCTATGAGAACTGTGGATTACCGTAATGATTGGGACACATTTCGCTGGTATTAGAGCACAGTACGCTCTTAATACGTGGCGAAATTCGCCCCCAAAATAAGCCGTGTGAACATAGCCTTAGGGGAGACAGGTGGTCAGCACTTGCTCTGTTCGTGGAGGTGGGGGGTGACTCCTGCTCTGCTAGTGATGGTGGTTGGATCCTGCACTATTTGTGGAGACAGGTGGGTGACTCCTGCTTTGCAGGCGACTGGGAGGCTCCTATATCACTGGATGTGCCTGAGTCCCGAATTGGCTACTAGCCAAGAACACTGTTCATGGGACAGACTCCTCTACTTCTATCCCCTTCCCCAGATGGGACAGTACATAGCAGTATTGTACATAGGAGTGTAATATTTTGCTTGAGGGCAATGTCTGCTCCTGTAAGAGGGTAGATTTCCAGGGGGAAACCAAGTAAATCTTTTTTTTCTGAAAAGGGGGTATTAAGCCATATAAGCCTATGAACCTCTGCTCTACAGTATATTAAAGCTTTATATATGTATCTATCTCAAGAATTGTAGATATAAAGAAGCAACGTTATATAGTGATATATTTAGATAAAATAAATCTGTATCCGCAGTACGTGACATCCCTGGGTCACTGAATCACCTGCAGAGATTCATTTCATTCAGCCAGACTGATTAGCTTCTAATGACCTATATCTACCTGCAGAGCCTCAGGATCTAATATATGTCTAGAAGGATGATACAAAGGACTCCCGCCTCTCATCTCCATGCCACTAACAAGGTAGAAATGTGACCCATGCTGAGCTCCATTCCTCTTGCTGATGTCATTTATAGGTCATAGAAAATAGTCAATTCAGGTTGAAGTTGCTTGTGAGAGACCCAGCACAGCCTGGAAGATGATCAGTATAATAGCTGAGAGGGATTGAGATACGTGACAAAAGGTTCAAGGTGTTGACTTGGCCTCCAAATCCCCCAGATCTCAATCCATTCGAGAATCTATGGGACCTTCTGGAAAAGAAACCATGGAGACCACACCTTGCAGCTCACAGGACTTAATGGAGTATTTCAATCTCATTGATTAGGATTAAACATGTACACAAAGGTTATTAAAGACTATTAACAAATACATTGCCATTGCAATTTTGCTTATTTTAATAATTAGAGTAGTTCTTATATCCTGCTTGTTTACCCAAGTTTTTCTAGTTACCAGCCAACTCTCTCTGCTCCAGAAGTGTCAAGGCCAGTGATTTCATTTCCTGTTGTGTCTAATCCGCAGGACAAAGCCTCTATGTCCCTGATCTTATCTTTCTACTGAGAAAAGCTTTAACCCTGTCGACCCGAGAGAAACCTTGTGCCATCCTGCCAGGTCTGCAGAGCACATATCTGTTTATTTACAACAAAGATAACAGAGTCATTAGAGTTTATAATTAGTGTTGAGCGATTACGTTGGCTTTCGACATCGGGCGATAGTCGATAGTCGGCCCACCATCGATAAGTTTTTTGATAGTGAGAGGTTCGATTCATGAGCGATGACCATTAAAAGTCTATGGGAGAGGCAAACAAACACCTTCATTCTACACCCAAAACAGGGTGGAGAAGCTGGAATTAACAGCCACAACAGGTCAAAATGGGATACGTGATACATCTTGGCACAACACTTAGGCTATATAAGCCACAGAAAAAAAAGTCAAAGACCAATTTATATCCCTGTACTTGTACCACAGCATGACCCTTAAACCTGCATCACCACAAATTAAAAGTGCAGGAAGTCAGTATGATTTTGAACCATCTTTTACTTGAAACTTGGACATAGACTACTCCCTGTCCCTGAATGCAGGCATGAGCCCCAAACCTGCATGACCGGGGGCCCCCAGATTAAAAGTGCCCGGAAAAAGGAGTCTTTCAACCACCATTTTGTTTCACTGGGGACATTGACTATACCTGTACTGGACAGCATATGACCATTAATACCTATCTGACCCAGATTAAAAAGTCGCCGGGAAAAGGAGTCTTTGACCACCATTTTAGTTTTACTGGGACGTAACGATATTGTCTTGTACCGCAGAATGACCATTAAACCTGTCTGACCCACAGATTAAAAGTGCCGGGAAATAGGAGTCTTACAACCACCTTTTTAGTTGAATGGACCATTGACTAGAACTGTCCTGGACCGCGAGTTATGACCATTAAAACCTGTTCTGACCCCCCAGATTAAAAAGTGCCGGAAAAAGGAGTATTCTTTTCAACCCTTTTTAGGTTGAATCTGGACATATACTGTCCCTGTTCCTGGGCCCACCAGTTTGACCATTAAAAACCTGTTTGACCCCCAGATTAAAATACTAAGTGCCGGAAAAAATGGAGTCCTTTCAACCACCATTTTAGTTGAAGTGGGACATGACTATACCTGTCCCCTGTGCACAGAATGAACCCAGTAGCCGAGTAGTTTACAGTGGGGTGCGGTGAACGAGCACAGGCTGGCGTCCGTCAATCTATTAACACACAGGTTAAATGCCCTGACTGGACGCAGCAACCGAAAAACTGTCATTAGATGGGTTTATGGGGCTGAGTGCTGAAGCAGAGTGCGTGGCAAGCGGAAGTGTGAGAAACTTCCAGCCTTCTCAGTACACAGTCAGACTGGGTAGCGCTTACCCCTCCGTGCATGAGTGCTGGACCAATCAGAGCTCACTTTGGAAAATACTGGTGGTTAACGCCCAGTCCTGTTCCACCCAGTGCCCTTTTCTTGGCATTATTTTTCTCATTTTACTTCAACGTGCTGTAGCGTAATTGTCTCTGTACCTTAGTTCTCTGTCCGTGCTCCTACTCCATGTCATCCCTCCTGAATAACCTCATTCTGGTCAGTTTTCCTGTTACCTCCCTGTACAATTCAGAGGAATTTTTTTACCAGCTATTTTGTTACATGCAAGTTTTTTAGTAGTTTATTCTAGAAAAACACATTTTTAAAATAGGTGGAAATCCCACCATGTCTTTGTTTCTCTTTTTTTAATTGTATTAAATGGGTTGTCTCAAATACAGGGGATTGATAGCTATGTTAAAGATCTTGCACAAAAACAAGTCATTTTTGCCAATATGTGTCCATTATCAGTGTCCTAACCTACTTCCGGTTTCTGACGAGCACCATCACCCTTGAGCCAATCTGACAATTGTGTAAGAAACAAATGTCTGTTAGATTAGAGAAAACAACATTTTTTTATAATAGGACCTGTAGTTATAGCGATTTCAAAGGCCAAAATGCCCCAAAAATTAAAAGCATGACCCTTTGGCCACTTTGTGACAAATTGTGAAGAACAAATTGTCTGTTAGAAAACAACATTTTTTTTATAATAGGACCTGTATAGTATAGCTGAATTTCAAAGCAAAATGCCCCAAAAATTCAAAGCACCCCGATGACCCTTGCTGCCACGTTTGGGAACAATTTGCCTGAAGAATACAAATGTCTGTTAGAAAACAACATTTTTTTTTATATAGACCTGTATGTAGTATAGTGCCATTTCATAGCAAAATGCCCCCAAAAAATTCCAAAGCATGAACCTTGAGCACTTTGGGACAATTGTGAGAACAAATGTCTGTTAGATAGAAACAACATCATTTTTTTTTATAATAGGAACGTAGTATTGCTGCATTCAAAGCAGCATGACCCAAAAAAATTATAAAAAATGACTTCTCAGCACTCGTTAAAAATTCGTGAGGGAGAGGAAGAAATCGCCAATCAGAAGCCACATTTCTGTTCCAAAGGACCATGAATTTTATTGCTGTATCTCACAGCCTTACATGACCCAAAAAAATATTTATAAAATGACCTTCTCAGCCCACTATTAAAAAATTGTGAGTGACGAAAATGCCACTCAGAGCCCACATTTCTGTTCCAAAGGACCATGATTTATTGCTGTATCTCCCCCCCACCCCCCCAAAACAGCTTCTACATGACCCCCTAAAAATTATATAAAAAATGACTTCTCAGCCACTATTAAAAAATTGTGAGGGAGGAAATGCCATTAAAAGCCACTTTCTGTTCCAATGGGACCATGGATTATTGCTTTATCTCACAGCTACATGACCCCAAAAAATTAATATATGACTTCTCACACTATTAAAAATTGTGAGGGAAGAAGAAATGCCACTTAAAAAGCCACATTTCTGTTCCAAAGGACCATGATTATTGCTGTATCTCACAGCTACATGACCCCCCAAAAATTAATAAATATGACTGCCTCAGCCACTATTAAAAATTTTGAAGGAGAAATGCCACTTAAAAAGCCACATTTCTGTTCCAAAAAAGGACCATAATTATAGCCTGTATTTCACAGCAACATGACCTTCAAACCATTGACAATGCTCGAAAACTTTGCGACGATTACATGCCTGGATTCATCTTGATGAATGTCAAAACGACTCAAAATTTATCTGTGGAAAAGCCGGATTGCGTTTGTCTGTTAATGTCTCCTCCAGCTGTGCTGGAAAGGTGCCGCTCAGATATGTCGGCCTGCTGGTCTGGGCAGGGACACACCTCCTATGGGGGTTGGCGTTGTGACGGAGCCAGGCTCGGGCCATTCATCCATTTTTGGATAACCAGAAGTCTATTGGGTCCGGAACACACTACAAGAAACATCGGTGTTGAGACGCAGATAGTCGTGCACCATGATCTTAAGCTGATCTCTGTGTGTCCTGCATTGCATGCGTTGGTGGGGGTGGTAAACAAAGATTGCCAGAGGTCAACCCATTAGGCTTTCTGCCACCTTGCCGCTGCTGCCGTACGACTACTTTGCACTCTATTGCTGTCACGTCGCTGATGTTTGTTCCACCGTGACATTTGCGGGAACGTTGAAGCAGACGCAAACAGATGTCTCCAGTTATCAATCAGCAATGTCTCCATTTCCTGCATTTTTACTCTCTATTTGGCAGTGGGTGGACGGAAAGTGCTGAGTTTGTTTTGTCACGGGGATCCAGGAGGGGGTGCCACCCACCCAGTAAAACTGTTGTTCATTTCGATGGCCTTTAATTGCGAGAGATCTTGTTGGATGGAGGAAAAAATGGAGCAGTCCAAGCACTCATGTGAGAGATGGAGCCTTGATTTTCCCAAGCCTCTGGGGTCGAGGGGCACTAGCAAACTGATCTCCTCATCTTCCTCCTCCTGCCCTCCAAATTCGCGCCAACCTCTCTTCCAAGGCAGGGACGTCGGTTATCATCGGTGTTCTAGGAATATTCCTCATCCCCCTCCGCTGCCTCCGGCAACAGCTTTCAAACAAGTCCCTGGCTTGCCTGAGATGTGCACCCTGGAGAGCCTGATGCGCCACCTTGCACTAGCTCTGGGTGACCCCGAACCACTGCCTAATTGAAGACCTGAAAATTGTGAAAACTGTCGGGCCTTGTCGGATTTGACGGAGAGAAAGTGGCTCCGTGTCCGCATCTGTGTCCGTCTCCTCCTCCGTCGCTGGCGGGACCTGTTGTTTCAGTGAGTGTCCACAACGATCGTTCCAGAACTAAGATTCACCACAATGCTCATGCTGACAAAGGGCATGTGTCCGCACTGGACCAATTTTGGTGGCTTCTTCAAAAACTGCAAAGGATGGTTAGTTGCAGAGCTCTTCACCTGCTCACACTCTCGGTGGCTCAACACCCCGAGGTCCGCCAACGCTGCTTGTCGGCATGTGTTCACTTCGTACTTGCGTAATTGCATTGCGCCTGCTGCCAAATCGCTGGAGCATGGGGAGGGTGGAATTCCAGCGTCGTTGCCACATCAACACATGAGACGGTTTGGATGGGAGCCGACCCGAGGAGCTGACGCTGCAACGCAGCCAGGCGGTGACGAATGCAGGGTTTATTTGTGGCGAACCGCGGTAAAGTGGGTCGAATAACTTAGGACTCTCGAAGCCTTCCTCGCATGGCTCAGTCCAGACCCCGGGTTAGCTCTTTAGAAATTTCTGGATGTACTCAAGGTTCATGACATGTGCCAGGCAAGCGATTGTGCTTCCAGCTACCAATCTTAAGGCGGCTGGCCCAGCCGATTTCGCCCGTTATCGGCACACCCACCTTGCCTGGCACAAGGTTCTTGTCACCCAAGCCAGGCGGCTTACATGGTCTCGTTGCGTGAGAGCGTCCAACAGCTCCTGACCTGTGTGTGGACGGTTCTCCAAGACAGATTTAATTTCAACACGGCCTGGGTTTCTATGGGCATGTGATGCCACCAGAGAACCTTGAGGGGAAAGAACCCTCTGCACCATCCCTGCGGTTTTGGAGGCGGCTTGCGCGAGCCTGAGAGCACCGTCACCACCAGGGACATCCACAGCTCACCCAGTGAGCTGTCACAGAGATATAGCGGCCCCTTGGCCGTGCATATAGTCATGTGTCGGTGGTCAGATGGACTTTTCCGCGGACACAGAAGATGCAGCAACGCTTGCTTGAAATTTTTGGATGACACCGTGACTGGCCAGGGCAGGGCGGCTTTTCTGGCAAAGAAATGCCTGCTCGGCACTGGTATTGGGGGGCAGGCAAGGGCCATGAGCGTGGCAGAAACCCATCTGTATCCATCCAGGACGGAAAGGCAACATTTCCAAGGCCAAAAGCCTTGGCAATGCCGGACATTCATGGGCTTTTGGCTTTGGGATGTTGGGTTGTGTGTTAAAAGTGTTGTTCTTCTTGCTCCCCAAACCTGAGGAAGAAGAAGGCTGGCTGCCTAGACTGGCCGCACTGTTACGGCGTTGGCAGTCGTCAAACTGGCGGAAGGAGAAGGGGTAGGATGGGTCTCTGGTGGGTGCTGGTGGTACTCGGGGCGACGGTTAGAGGCTGAAGCGGAGGCTGATCCATGATCATGACTCTGGAGGAGACATGGGCAGCTGGAGGTAATGCTTGGTGGTGGCGGCAGGAGGGCGGAGACAGAGGGTGTGACAGTGGTTGGAGGCCCTGCGTCGTCTGGCCTTTTTTGGCCAAGTGTGCCTCCATTTCAAACTCGTGAATTCGCTGCATTGTGACTAGAGATGTGGTGGTGGTTAACCAACCTAAGTTTTGCCTCTACTTATTGCGTTTACGGCAAAAAAGGCTGGCATATGACATCGCTGATGTGAATTCAGAGGCTTGGTCAAAGTAGGCCCAGGCTTGAGAGGGTCCTGGACCTTCTTTGACCGTGCGATAAGGCGAGGAGCGGGGTTTGCGCTGGACCGTTGGCTGGCGGAATCAAAAAATCATCAGCGGACTTCTGCGACCACCCTCTCCCTTTTTGAGGGCGGGAACCGTACTGACACTACCCCATCGTCTTCACCTCGTTTCCAGTGATGAAGCGCATACTCGCAAGGCAAATTCTGCTGTAAAGACCACGTTGGATCCGCAATGTCGTATCATCATTCATCAACACAGGTTGACCTTTGTAGTTCTGACATTCTGAATCCCAGGAGCTGCTGGGCTACAAGCAAGAGGGACTGCAAAGGCATTGGCCGACCGCCGGGATTTTTTGCAGATTTGACCGCTTCCTTCTTTTCCTCTCTGATGGCATCAGTAACTGTGCGTCGAGCAGAGAAAATCATCTCTTTGGCCTCTTGATCTTTTTTTAACATGCTCTGACACCAACGCAATTTGTCATCAAAGAGGTCTTCAGAAAATGGATTATCCACAATGGTGGGATACACGATAAGTTGCATTTGGGCCTGCTCATGTTGGACGGATGCGGTGATGCTGTGCCGACATTTGTCGGCGCGTGACTGTGGAGGACGAGGAGGTAAGACTGCTGGATGCAGATTGCGCTATTAACCACTTGAAGGAACAGTTGCGCGAAACGCTGTTCGTTACTGAGATTTTTCACAGGGCCCTGACCCCAGCGACTGACAGGCCTGACGGTCCTGCAAGCTGACAAATCCGGTGGCATGCTGTGTTGTCGCAGCACTGGAAGGAGCACCTTCTCTCGTACATCTACTCCATGTCCTTACCCCCCTCTTTGCTCGCTTTACCATCTGAATTTCGCCTCCATGTTCAGAAATATACAAATTTGAGAAGGTATATGGAAGAGTTTTGAAAAAGTTCTCATATAAAAAGACGGCAAATCATAGTATTCTCAAATCCCTCAAATCAAAAACAAAAATAGCTGGATTAAAATTTAACTGCAAAAAAGTAGGATCTATCAAACAAAAGCTGGCCTGCTGCCAAAGTGGAAAAAAAAAAACACGTATCTGAAATTATTCGGCTATTAAAAGGTATTTTTTGGCACTATCAATTCACCTGTGGCTGACTAAAATATTGCAGGTTACAGTATTCACATTTAATGGGCAGGGTGCCTCAAGAACAAAGCTGTCGTGCACCAAAGTCAAAAAAACACGTATCTGAATGTATTCGATAATAAAAGATTATTTTTTCGGGCACTATCAATTCACCAGTGGTAAATACACAATGGGATTCAAATTTGACTGCAAGGTGGCTCTATCAACAATCTGGGACTTGGGCAAAAAATAGGTTCTAGTGCTCAAAATAAAACACGTTTATCTTGTAATGTTTCGGATATAAAAGGTATTTTTTGGCACCTATCAATTCAACTGTGGTGGACTACAAATTGCTGTATTAAAATTTAACTGCAAAAGTAGATCTATCAACAAAAGTGGCCTGCGCCAAATTGAAAAAAACATGTATCTCTGAAATCGTATTTGCATAATTAAATGGTATTTTTTTGGCACTATCAACTCCCTGTGGTGACTAAAAAAATCGCAGTTATTCCCATTTAAGTGCAAAGGTGCCTCAATGAACAAAGCTGTAGATGCGCCCAAAGTCAAAAAAAAAACACGTTATCTGAAATTTATTCGGATATTTACAAGTATTTTTGGCACCTATCAACCTGTGCTGACTTGCTGGATTTAATTTAAGTACAAGGTCGGATATATCAACAAAGGTGGAAATGGGCAAAATTGAAAAATGAACCACCTATCTGAAATGTTTACTGATAAATAAAAGTGGAGTTTTGCCGCTACAAAGGAGGACCTGCATTACTAGAAAAGATGTGAATCCTATAAGTTCAGGCTGCCCAATATCAGGAAATATTTCAATTAGAAAAACTCGTAATAATAAGCTATTGCAATGTCTACACCTAAGTCTTGGTGAACTATATCCAAGTATTCTTTATAGAGCTTGTCTGTGTTCGCTCCGCGGGCCCCCCCTCCCCCGCTCTCCCTGTGATCTTTACAGCGGTAGAAGATGCTCCTTTTAATATTCTCTATAACTATATTAAAAATCTTTCCAATCTCTTATCTAGCTAAATTGTAAGGATCACCAGCTAATAGTAGAGGTTTCTCTGTGAAAAAAATATAAAAATTTCCCTGAGCTTTTTGGCCCCACAGGCAGACGCGGCCCTATCCTATGAGAGCTGAGAGACACTGAGGCTGAACAGAAACGCTTTTTTCTTTTTTAAAAGAGATATGTGATTTTTCCAGCCAATCGCAACCATACACACCCCCAGTATGACGTCGCACACACATCTCCCCCTGCTCTATTCTGAAATTCATTTGGGGGCCCCCAAAAAATTACGGAAGCGAAAAAAAATGGCGCGTCTTAATAGTGATGCCAGATTTTAACCTAAAGTATGCATGATCAAAAAACCCGGGATCCCCAAAAAAAACTGTGCCGTTTAATTTTGTCGTAAAAACGCTCAACACTATTTATAATGTGTATTGGCAGCCTGGAAATTTTTACTGTTTCATAAGCTTTGTTTCATGACAAATACGGTCTTGCCAGCTCACAATCATAGCCAGATCTCCTGCTTGGACAGTGTCTTTGTTTTTAACACTGATAAATGCAAGGTTATGCCATGGGGGGGAAAAAACCCTTTCTATGTCACATGTTAAAGGGAAAAAAATGTGGGAAAAAAAAATGACAGGAGAAGGACTTAGGAATCCCGGTGGACAGTAAACTTAATTGTAGCAGCAGCTGACAAAGCAAACAGGATTATGGGCTGCTTTAAAAGGGGCATAGAGGCACATGTGAGAACCCCCTTCCCCCTTTTATAAAAGTAGGGTTTAGACCAAAATGGAATATTGTGTACATTTTTGGGCACCGGTCCCAAGGAAAGATTTTGTAGAGCTTAAAAACGGGTACAAAGGGGGAAAACAAAACTAAAAAAAAGGCCTGGGTGGACTAAAATACCAGAAAGATTGAAAGGTTGGGGTTTTTTAGTTTATAGAAAAAAGACGGTTTTTGGGGGCAAAAAAAATAGGGTTTAAGTATATTAAAGGTCAATATAGAATCTCGCTAAAGATTGATTTATCCTAGGCTGAACCAGAACAACCCAGGAGGAAAAAAGGTTTCTGCATGACTAGAAAGGGATTCTTTTGTTAGAGCAGTGGACTGGGGAAACTCTCTCCCAGAAAAAATGTCTGGGGAATTCAAAAACAGGTTCAAAAAGGGGAATGGATACATTTCTGATGTAAAAAATAAAACAAGTTTTAAGTCAGGTTCTGGGGAAAGGGGCTGGATAATTTCTAGGTAATAATATTAAAAAAGTTATGTGACCCGGGGTTTTGGAGAAGGGGCTTATACATTCAGATGTAAAAATATAGCAAGTTTAGTGACCGGGGTTTTGGAGAAGGGTCTTATCAATTCTAGTGTATTTTTTTAAACAAATTATAGTGACTGGGATTCTGGAGGAAGGGTCGGATACATTTTAAATGTAATAAAATAACAAGTTATGGACCCGGATTCTGGAGGGAAAGGGGCTGGATAAATTTTTAGAATAAAAAATATAAAAAGTTATGTGCCCCAATTTGGAGAAGGGTTGGATACTTTCTTTTTAAAGGGAATAATTTTAAAGTTTTAATGACCAGGATTTGGAGAAGGGTCTGGTACTTTCTAGATGAAAAATATAAACGTTTAGTGCCAGGATTCTATAGAGGGTCTGGATACTTTTTAGATGTAATAATATAACAGTTATAGTGACCAGGATTCTGGAGAAGGGTCTGGTAATTTCTAGAGTTTAAAATAACAAGTTTTTAGTGCCCCGGGTTCTGGAAAAAGGGGGCTGGTACTTTCTATAGTGTAATAATATAATAAATTACAGTGACCCGGATTCTGGAAGGGGCTGGATACATTTCAGATGTAATAATATAACAAGTTTAGTGACCGGGATTTATAGAAAGGGGCTGGATACAATTCTAGATGTAAAAATATAACAAGTTATAGGCAGGATTTGGAGAGGGTCTGGATACATTTCTGATGTAATAATTAACAAATTTTTAGTGCCCGGGTTCTGGAGAAGGGTTGGAAATTTCTTAGTGAATAATTTAAATAAGTTATAGTGGGCCAGGATTCTGGGAAGGGTCTGGATACATTCTAGATTAATAAAATTAAAAAAGGGTTTTAGTGACCAGGATTCTGGAGAAGGGTCTGGTACATTTCGATGTAATAATATAACAAGTTATAGCGACCGGATTTTTGGAGAAGGGTGTGGATACATTTTTGAGTTTTAATTTAACGTTATAGTGCCGGGATTTGGGAAAGGGTCGGTCATTTCTAGATGTAAAAATATAATAAGTTTTAGGCCAGGATTTGGAGAAGGGTCGTGATCCAGTGATTTATTGATTGCCAGATTGGGTCGGAAGAATTTTCTCCCTTTAAAATGAGGACAATTGGCTTTATCATGGGGGGTTTTGTTTTCTGGATAAATTTTTCACAAAAGACTGAACGGTGGGTCTGTTTTTTTCATCCTTGCAAACTATGTAAACCTTCCTTCATTAATTTCTCTGTAACAGACACAGTTACAAACAGGAGCCAGCAGAGCTGGAATGTCAGTCACTGCTACAGACCCACCCACAGTCTGCACATGAAGTGGGAGCCTTGTGAGGCTGTAAAAGAGTGAAAACAGACAAATGGGAAAACTCGTTGAAGGATCTTCTGCTGATATCTTGGTGCCAGATATGACAGGACACACCCAGAGCTCTCGTGGACTCCATGCCTCGGGTGCGAAATGAAATTTGTGGCCAAGGGGACCTAATACACAATAGTCTGTAGTCTTGTGCTATTGTGAAAAGGGTTTTTTCTATCCAGCTGTGCATTATGAGATCTCTCCTATCTGTAAAATGAATTACACCCTTTTGAACACTGAATTGCCTCTTCCTACAATTCATGTGCATTGCCCCTTATGATTCCAGACAGCTGCTCCTTATCCTGTATAATTTAGGTCTTTGGAAATGCTTTGATGCCGTAATCCTGCTCTGGGGCCTGCTGCCTCAGATTTCTCCAGCAGATGTCCTCAGTGCACATCTCATTTTCTACAATGGGAATCCTGCATTCTGTTATGTTATTTGCTCCTTGTACGGCCAAGGTTCTTATGTACTAAACCCAAGGGAGCCATGGAGTCAGCCTGTATACAAAATAGTGTAAAATATAAAAGGACAGCACTGGGAGACTATTAAAGTTGCACCCCCACTTCCCAAAACTGAGGCCTTGTTTGTTTAGTGATGCTACTATACTATTCTCATAGTTTGCAGTTTGATTGAAGTTCATATAGCAAAGAATAGGAGAAGTCACCTGAGAACCAGATCCCTTGGTGGAAGCCTCCATACAGCCTATAGATTGGACCGTTTCCCATGCCCTCAATAATAATCAAAGGCGATAGCATTCCCCAGTAGGGAGAGGCACCATATACATGTGCGGCGGAGACTCAGCACGTAGGTAAAAATACAAACAAATCGAGATGCTATCACTCCCTTTATATGGATGTAGCCAGTGCCCTCTTGAACCTTCTTTTAGTCAAAGTTTGTTTTTGTATGTGTAGAGGCTTATCCAACATCAGTTGCTCCACTGAAATGTACATATATTCTAAAGGACTCAAGGGAAATGAGCGAGGACTCTGCAGGGCCACCTATTGGATGAAGCGTTCTTCAATCCACATGCGACTCACTGAGCTCTGTAATGTAAATGAGTCTAGAGCCAACCAGATATCTGCAGACAGCTCATGTAGGGTGTGAATTGAGGAACACTTTATCCAATAGGCGATGCTACAAGTATTCTAGTTAACTTCCCATGAGCCCTTTAGAATATATTGAAACTTCAGTGCAGCGACTGATGGTGGATAAGTCTCCACACACGCACGTGGTGCTTCTCCCAATTGAGTCATGTTACCCCTTTAGAGCTACAACTAGATTCTCTTACTTACCCAACCAGTATTGTGCTCTGCACTTTTTGAGGGGAAGGACACTCTGAAACAGCCATCTACGGGTGGTTATTTGGTTCATATTGCAAGGCTCAGTCAGTCGGGCAAGATTTGAGCAATGGTACGAACAATTGGTGGCGCTGCAGAATCCAAGCTCATTTCCCCCAAGCCCTTAGTACTTATTCATACTGTCATATGAGGGGGCTGATTGCTGACTCCCACAAGAGCAGTAGGCATTTTTTCTGAGACATACTCTGTGCTGCTGTGTGATCTTCTTCTCCTATTAATTCGTGTGTGAACCCCTACTTAAATCATGAAGGTGTCCCTGTTAGGCCTCGTTCACACGGTTATTTCGGACGGATTTGCCGACGGATTGACGATCGTCAATCCGACGGCAAATCCGTCCAAAATAAGTCACAGCCTATTTTCTATTGATTTCAATAGAAAATACGGCTCGTCGTTCACACGACGCAAAATTCCGTTCCGGATTGCCGCCGCGGATTGACGACGGCAATCCGGACGGAAAAACAATTGACATGTCAATTATTTCCGGACGGATTCACCACCTACAATGATTGGAGATGGTGAATCTGTCGGGAAATCAGTTACAAATACTTGCCACACTTAGTGTCACTTATTTGCAACTGATTTTCAACTGATTTCAGAACGTATTTACATCGGAAATCCGTTGTAAATACGTTCTGAAATAAGCCGTGTGAACGAGGCCTTACATTCAGCTCTGTATTCATTCACACCATGATTTACTGCCTCCCCCAAAATCAGCACCCTGCTGTCCACAATAATCCATGCTGCAGTGAGACCCTACTCCACTGACCAGCAGTGCTTGGCAACTTTGGAAATTGTTCTCAGAATCTTTCTTACAGGCTGCGTCCTGCTATTTGCAGGTCACGCCTTTTTGTGGCGGCCGCTTCTTACATCTATAAATTAGAATTGTCGCCTAAAAAAAATTCCCATTTTTATGCCATGTTTTGTTAAGAGTCATTACCTTTTATTTTCCTGTTGATGGAGCTTTACGAAGGCTTTTCATTTGCAGGATAAGTTGATGCTTTCGTTGGTACTGTGTTGGGATACCTATGTTTTGATGACTTTTTATTTCAGTTTTGTGAGGTTGGATGACCCGACAAATGCAAATCTGGCCTGGGATTTTATTTTTATTTTTGCAGCGTTCATCCTAAGGATTAAAGAACTCGTTCATTTTGTAGATTGGATCATTACAGAAGAAGCAAAATCTACTATGGGTGTCTTTATTTATTTTTACAAAATAAAGGATGACTTGTATGAAATTTGGTGCTGACACAACAGTTATGAATCGATGTGGAGGAGTGTAGAATGCGACAATATTAACCTGCCATATGTGGGTTCATAAACCTGCCATGTGGTAGGCCTTGTATAGCTTAGCATATCTTTGGCGCATTGAAAAGTGTTGTGTTTGACACATAGGGCGACATGTATGAACGATGGTGCATAGAGGCCGGTTCTAAATCGCTTTAAGGGTATGTTCACATGGCTTGTTTTGCCGCGTATTTCGGCGCGCATTTTGACACGTATTGTGCCTTATACATGGCAAAATGAACTCAGCAATTATGGTAATTCATAGATCTCATAGACGGCTATGGATTACGCCTCGCATACGATCGTATTGTACGCGTGGGGAGAGAATTGACATGTTGCTGCTGACATATGGGTGCCAGCCCCCCCACCCATGCTGATCGGCACGTGCTTCCAAAACACATGGCGTATTGTGGCACGTACTATATATGTGCAACAATACACCATGTGAACATACCCTAAGGCAGTGTAGATTGCGTCAGAATGTATGAACTTGTTCTTCTCCAGGTCATAATCAGAGGGCAGTGTAGAGCCAATACCACAATACCTGGTGAAACATGTTGGGGAGGTCAGGCATGACATTTTAAATTGTGATTTCTCACCTCTGTCTACAAAGTATCACCCGCTGAAGAGGGTGTTACAAGGAAGCCTTATATGTTTTATGTCCATTAGATTAGGGATAACTGCCCAAGTAGGAGGCTTGGGATCCCTAATTGGAGTTAGTAAATTACTGTATATATAAGGTTTTCCTGTTAGTAGGTGGGGATTCACCAGACTTGATAATGGAAAGGGAGTTATTCCTTCAGAAGTAGGAAGGGAAAAATTGAGAGGTTAGAAATCAGATTTTTAAATAGTGTGTATAAAGGGTTAAGTACATAATAAAAGTTAAGTTTTAGTGTTTAATAGATAGAGAACTGATAGAGTTTAAGTTTGCCTATGGCAAAATAGTAAATATAGTAATACCACAAGTCTGGCTCAGGCACCACCTTTACCCTGGTCTGGCTGTTCTCCTGCAGGTCATACATACAGGCAGTGTAGAGCCAATACCACAAGTCTGGCTCAGGCACCACCTTTACCCTGGTCTGGCTGTTTTTCTGCAGGTCATACATACAGGCCAGTGTAGAGTCAATACCAAAAGTCTGGCTCAGGCACCACCTTTACACTGGTCTGGCAGTAATACTGCAGGTCATACATACAGGTGCAGTGAAGATCCAAAACCACAAGTCTGGCTCAGGCACCACCTTTACCCTGGTCTGGCTGTTCTTACTGCAGGTCATACATACAGGGCAGTGTAGAGCCAATACCACAAGTCTGGCTCAGGCACCACCTTTACCCTGGTCTGTAGTTCAGAATGTCATACATACAGGGCAGTGAAGAGCCAAAAACACAAGTCTGCTCAGGCACCACCTTTACTCTGGTCTGTCTGTTCTTCTGCAGGTCATACATACAGGTCAGTGTAGAGCCAATACCACAAGTCTGGCTCAGGCACCACCTTTACCCTGGTCTGGCTGTTCTTCTGCAGGTCATACATACAGGGCAGTGTAGAGCCAATACCACAAGTCTGGCTCAGGCACCACCTTTACCCTAGTCAGGCTTTTCTAACTGTTCTGCGCCCAGGTTTGGTGTCAAAGAATCATAAATTTGTCTACATCTATGAACATGGTGCGACGCCCCCAGAATGCCCCTAACCTTTGGCACATTACAAAGGAACGTAACGCACCAAAGTTTGGAGCCTGGTTATACATTCTTTTTGTCTCAAAGGACTCCCGAAAACTGGCACAGCCCCGTTCATACATGTCGCCCATAATGCACTAAGTTTTGGTGTTCGACTGTTTATACTTCTAGAGAACAAGGCTAGGATAGGGTTTTTGGATCACATAGAGAAGATACAAAAGACTGAGAGCATATATATATACAGTATATTAGTATATATTAACCTTTTGGGGTTGTGCTTAGAGGGCACAACACTCTATAAGACCTCCAAATAAATGGGGAACCATATGATGGCATCCGCTGCAGGGGTGTTGATGGCCGGCCACTTCCAACAAGGTATTGCAGAGATGTATAATTGCAAAAATGAGAATGTGCATTATTTTAGATTTACCATAAACCCATATTTGCCATGAACTGAATCAGTGCAGGACATCCAATTCAAAGTTAAACAGGTAGTAGCTTTATTTGTTATATGGAAGACGCTTTCCGTGTGTAAAAACAACTCATCCAGTTACAGCTCAAAACATGCCAGAATACTGGCGCAGCCCCATTTCTACGTCACCCAAATTGTTTCTGAAGCTTTCATGTAGGAAACGGGGATATTGTGCTTTTTTTGTTTATTTTTATTTGCTCATTTTTTCACTCATTTCTTTTCACCTTTTTTTGTCCCACAACAGGACTAGACTATGTGCTTGCTTCATCTCTTTTATAATGCATAACAATACATGACTGTACCTATATGCATTAGGGTATATTCACATGGCGTAATTCAGAGCACATTTCGCTGCGTATATCGCGACATACTGTGCTTAACACGTGGGGAAATGAGCCCCATAATTACGGTAATCCATAGTTCTCTATGAGAGCTATGGATTACGCCTCGTCCCCCTGCGGGTACAATACGATCGTATTGTACGCACGGGGAGATAAGTGACATGTTAATTACTCGTGGCGCAGTACTGTACGCGCCACAGTAAATCGTGTGAACATACCCTTATAGTGTATGTGGCACGCCACATTATTACACTCTGTCTCCATCAGGACCTAATAGGCTCTTGTACATGGCAGACCAGGAGGCCATTATTTGGCTTCCAGCTGTCAAGGCAGCCATTGGCACCTCACAACCATGATTGCTGATGGTTGACAGAGGGAGCCCCTATACTATAAGAGCCGCATATTGCCCTCCTTGTCATTGCTTCCTGTATACAACTCCAGAGCTGATCGCACAGCTTTTTTACTTCATAGCAAATCCACACATATGACAAGGTCTTTGTTGGCTGACCACCTCACTGGGAGTAGCACAATAACTGGTGGCAACAACACACAAAACTTGAAGAGTTTCACTTTAGATATCTTTCCATCATTCCCACCACAGGGTGCCAACTGCACCATTCCACTTGCAGGAGCACGGCTGGTGCTAAAGGGGGTGTTCCCACCTGCGACAATTATGGCATATTGGTGGGATATGCCATAGTTGTCTGCTAAGTGCCGGCCCCACCACCTATGTTGGTTATGGGCCTCTGAACTCCAATAGAACAGAACTGAGAGTGCCACAGAAACCCAGACACCTCTCCATTCTCTATGGCAGGGTCTTTCCTGACTCAGAAGTTAGGAGATGGGGATATCCCTTTAAGACTCTGGATATAGCAATCTGTAGATAGGTCCCACAAATCTCCTCCACTCTCTGCACTTGCTTTAATTACTGAGTCTTTCTTTTGGCTGTAGGTCAGGCCATGGGGCCACCAGTCATGAAGACTGTTTTGGACACAATACACTGGGCCAGATGTCTCTCTAATTCACCAGCCTCTATGGCTGTCTCTGCTTCACAAGTCATTTCTCAAGGGCCCCCACTCACCAGGAGCTGTCCTTATTGCCAACTGCACATGCCAGTAGTTTGCCATCCACTCCTCT
This sequence comes from Phyllomedusa bahiana, assembly GCA_025379985.1. Classification (NCBI taxonomy): domain Eukaryota; kingdom Metazoa; phylum Chordata; class Amphibia; order Anura; family Hylidae; genus Phyllomedusa; species Phyllomedusa bahiana. Next base: position 68,419 of record JAODAL010008583.1, on the reverse strand, counting down.
TCGGCCATTCTCTCTCAGCCTTAGATTGAGCCATCCAGCATGATTTTCTATGGCGCGGCTCAGACCTCCACTTAGTCTCTCATGCACATTAACTACACATGGACACAACGCTTCTTAGTCCCATTGTAAAGTCAGCACAATGCCCCCTGGTGACCCCTTCTTCTCCAGATGAAATACATCTAAGAATACTGTTCCTGGTGTTCTCTGCAAACCCAGGCAATGGTGACTCCATTGAGGCAACAATTCATCCGCTCCTACTTTATAACACTCTAAGTGGTGTCCAGACTCTGTAGGTACAAAAAACACTATACAGAACAATGCAATAACACAAAGTATATAACAGCCATGGTAAACACAGCTTTTAAATACAAGGACAGGAGTAGTTTTTGTTAAGGGGCAAGAGGTGGACATTTGTAGTCCCCTCATGCACCCTTTAGCCTGTAGGCTAATTTACATTTTTACATTTGGGCCACCATTAAGTGCAAGGGGATTCCATATAGTTTCCTCTACTGGATCTAGAAGAACATTTGCAATTAATTACCATTGTTCCCATTCACGGGTGTGGGGGATATTTCATGAAATAGAATGTTCACCTATTAACCCCTTTACTGACATTTGACAAAAACTTATGGTGTAATTCAGGTAAGGAGCTATTGAGCGGGCTCACTTGCCTTGTCTGATCCATATGAAGTCGGTGCCGGCTGCTAATTACAGCCGACACCCCCCACTAAGGGTATGTGCACACGGGCTAATTTCGGCACGTATTTGCGCTTTAATACGAGCGAGATGTGCGCCGAAATTATGGTAATGCATAGTTCTCATAGAGAACTATGGATTACGCTTCCTCTCCTCGCTCATACAATACGATCGTATTGTACGCGCGGGGAGATAAGTGACATGTCAATTATTTGGTGCGAATACGCGCCGCGAGTAATGCATGTCAATGGGGCCGGCGGGCTGCTGCCACCCCCCTCGCTGTGGGAGTACCGCGTATCAGCGCGACTCCCAAAGTACCCGGCGTAATTGCGGCGTGTACTGTACGTGCCGCGATTATGCCGTGTGAACATAGCCTAACAGCAAATATCACAGCCAACTCCAATCCCTGCTGTTTAACCCATTAGATGCCATGTCCTCCTCCCTGCAATAAGATTGTGGGGTGTTAAGCACTTGCCATGGGAGCCAGAAGCCTAATGAAGGCGGCCACGGCTGCCATGTTACTGCTCCTATAGCAGTCTAGAAAACAATATTTGGTCTGCACGTACCAAAACATTTTTTGAAAAAAAATAAGCATAGGTGCACACTGGTTTGGCAGTAAAATACAAACACAATCCAATATCAGCAGCACACTACTAGCACTAAAAAAACAGTGAAAGGGAACATAGGCAGCTGGGCTTAAACAGTTTTGATTAAAAATGTGAACTAAGAACCTCAAAATGTTTCATGTATTCTAAGTAGCAGAAATGTTTTTCCAAAAATTCTTATGTTCTTTTTTATTTTCTTTTTAGTGCTAGTAGTGTGCTGCTGATATTGTTCTGCTCCTATAACTTCCTGCATTAGGCTAGTATTGTAGGGGGACTATATGTACAGCTCCAGAAATGGAAAAACAAAACTGTCATTAGTCGCCGAAAAGTACTAAAACATGAGGAAGACGCTACATATTTGGTGTCATCGGAATCATATCTACCTGCAGAATACAGATCAGACATCAATTCTACCGAAGAGTGAATGCCATAAACACAAAAACCTCTGAAAAAAATATAACAATCCACTTTTCACCCCACTTAGATTTGCTTTCCGTTTCCCAGTACATTCTATGGTACCATCCATGGCACCATTAAAAAGGACATTTTGTCCCACATTAAATAAAGTCCTCCTTTGTTGATGTAGATGGAAAAATAAAAAAAGTTTCGCTCTTGGAAGATGCGGAGGAAAAAATGGACATTACATAGAAATACTGCTATGGCAGGAAGGGGTTAGATATTGTTGTAAGTCCCCTCTGTGATCTGGATATTTTCTACGAAGTGACCTCCTCTACGTGTGAGGATTCCACCATCTTTGCCAGTTGCTGTGCTCTTACAGTGATCATAAATCGGGCAAATCAATTCCACACTCTCAGTAGACAACAATTGTGTTACACATTTCTTCCACCATGTGGCACCAGATTCCCACAGATTTGATGCTTGGGTCTCGGTTCTTCCTTATTTTCCTTTGTTTCTGAACATGGCAAATTCTACAGAGACTTGTGGATCATGGCTCAGTGAAGACGTCAGTGCATTTTAACATTTTCAGGTTCCTCATGCATCAACACTGGCCAAAAATTGAACATTAGTCAGGAAAAAATAACCCTACTACATAGGATGATTACGATGATGATGAAGAAGATAGACAATTATTTTCTGCTTGCCAATCAAATACATAGTATAAAAAAGGGGTAGTCATCTTGTTCGTTTTTCTGCCTCGAGAGAGGAACTGCAGGGATTGTGCATCAATGTGACACATTTAAAGGGCTTGGTCTGGCTACTCTGGTAAGGGGTTGGCCTGGCTACTTTGGTATGGGGTTGGTCTGGCTACTCTATGGTAGTCATGTGTTATTGCCAGGATAAATCACATCTGGACAGATACTTCAAATGAGTGGATAACTCACAGATAGGATCCAGAATGGGGAAAAGCCTCTATGCCCCAACAAAGCAAGTGGAGTTTTTTTTATGACATTGCTCTTTTAAGGGGACAGGGGGTTTAGCCCATGTCATTTGCTACCTTGTCATCTACCTTGTGTGGTATTCCCATCACAGCAAGTGCTGCTGGAAGGACTAACTACTGTAAAGTAAGCAATTTTTAAAATGCATATCATTAAAAAAATATGTATGCTTTACCTAATACAGGCCTTTGTTCCACCTTCAACTTGCTTTCTTGACTACTTGGTTACCGACCACCACTGTGTTCTGTGAATTGTTCAAATGACGTCATTGGCGTGCTACTTCCTTGCTATCAAAACATGAGGTAAGGTTGCATTAGTGGCCATCACTAAAGGCACTCAGTGGTGGTCAGTAACCAAGGAGGCAAAAGAGCTAGTTGAAAGTGCAAAAAAGTCCTGTATTAGGTAAAGCGTACATATTTTTCAATAATGCATCTTGAAAATTGGTAACTTTACAGTAATTCATCCTTCTAGCAGCACCTGCTGTGATGGCAATACCTCTTTAAAGATGTGGGTCCCTGGGCATGCACAGCTCTGTGTTCACTTCAAGGGAAGATCTGATTAGACTGAGAACCAAGAATTTGCACTACTGCACTTCTGGGATTCACATCCATCTTGAGAATGGCATCCACTCAACAGAGCAAACGGGGAGGTAGAAGCATAGGCCCAGCTCCTTCTGTTCACTTCTAGTGGAGTTCTGAGTACAAGCAGGCAAGTGTTTTTGTAGAGCTCCCTTTGAACAGAACAGGGAGAGCCATACTTGTGTGCTACCTCTCCATTTGCAGGATGAGAAGAGAGGAGCCCTGTTCTTGAGATAGGCACAGCAACTAGTGGTGGGACCCACATCTCATGTTGCTCATAACAGGCGTACATTCCATTTTCTGACTTAAAGAAGTTATTCTATTTCAGACATTGATGGGAAATCACTAGGATATTCTATCAACATCTAATAGGTGTTGGTTCCACCTCTGGGACCTGCACATATCTCAAGAGTGAGCCCCAAATCCTCTACATTTGGAAAAATCAATGGAAGTTCCCAGTATAGCCCAGTGGCTGGACCCGCACGTATCCCAACGATATGCCATCAATGTCTGAAATGGGACAAACCTTTTAATAGTCCGAGATGTCTCATTTTTAAGAGGTATATTCATGTGTGTCCTTTTTTGTTCCAATGCACTTCTGTCTAAGCACCATGTATAAAAAGTCATTCTAATCTTCCCCATAATTTCTATAGCCACTGATGGGCAGAAGCATTATGGAAGCCATGAAAAAAACAGCCCAAATTCCAGTGGGCTGAGGATCACCTGATAAATCCTCTGCAATAAATGAGTGGTTGGTCAGATGCCACTTTGTGTAAAGGTTGGCAATGGACCAGGTTTGAGCTGGTTGTGTTCTACACTTGGGGAGACATTTATGAAACCAGGTGCAGCAAAGTGCATTTTCGCATCTATTTTTCAGTGTATAAAGCGCCTGATGTATGAAAGTGGTTTCTGTGCGATTATAAATGGAGTCTAAAGTTCATCGCACCTCGTCTGTTTGGCACATTATGGATCTTAGCATTAGTAATGCGGTAAACATGTATAAAGGCTATAGATAGACTGGTAATAAAAGAAAAATCATTAGAATAGCATGTCAGTGAATAGAAATTCGGGTACTCATCTTGCTTGGTGCAGCACAGGTCCCAGCAATACCTGTGCTGTGCTGGCTCTTCCCATATGTAGAATAAAGGGTGAGAGCAGCAAAAACAAACGTAAAATTTAATATAGTAAAAATTTTTAAAATCTGAACAATAACATCAGTGGGTTCTTTAAAGGGGTTGTCTCACTACATTGATTCATCTTACCTCAGTCCTGTTTTCTTGGTTTCATTTTGAATTCAGGGGCGTGTTTACTGGCTTCCACTAGGCTGCAGTAGAAGCCAGGACTGTAGCTATAGCAACCAGTGCTGGCAGCCTGTCAGGAGAGATCAAACAGGTCTGTAGCTATAGCAACCAGTGCTGACAGCCTATCATGAGAGATTAAACAGGTCTGTAGCTATAGCAACCAGTGCTGGCAACCTATCAGGAGAGATCAAACAGGTCTGTAGCTATAGCAACCAGCACTGGCAGCCTATCAGGAGAGATCAAACAGGTCTGTAGCTATAGTGACCTGATGCAGCCCATACAAGAGGGGATATCTCAAAATAGGTGGGACACTGTTAATAGACATATATTGCAAAGTGACTTGTTTTTGCAAGATCTTTAACATAAAAAGCAGCAATCCTTGTAGTGTGACAACCCCTTTAATGTAAAACTAGTTTTAGATTCTATTAATTTTAAATACATTATATAGGAATATTTTTATATTTTTGGGATATTATATATTTTTATATTAATTTTATATGATAAAAAAATTTTCTTAAATTTAAATAAATTAATTTTATACAGTTTGATAATTATAATAAATTACTTTTTCTTATTGTATTACTTATTTATTATTGGAAGTTGAGAAATATTGGACATTTTTTTTCCCTAACAGCAAATCTATCTCCACCTCGACTCCTCAGGGTCAGGCAGATCACATTGACATAGGTCTGCCTGTCTGAGCAGTAATGCACCTAGTTTTGCCGAACCACATTCATAGATGTGTCTGATATTACGAGTGTGGTGCGACGTCCCCAGAACACCCCCTCATGTTAGGTGCATTAGAAAGTGTTGAGTCTTACGGACAATGCGCCGAACACATTCATTAGGTGCATTAGACATCGTGGCCGGCTCAGTTAGGTGCATTATATGCCAGAAAAAGGGTGAAAAACCTGATCATATATGTCGCCGTATGTGTTTATGAAGGAGTTTCACATTTAGGAAAAATTGTATTTGTACTATGACAAAAAGTGAGTAAATAAGGGTCACATTGGAGGCATTCAGTCAGACTGGCACCTTGGCTCTACAGGTTGCCTTCCACCATAGTCCTGTGCTGGAAGATCATAGCACTCCGCTATCAGTAAAACATCACTTTCTGAGATGAAATTGCAGCCTGCGTGCCGTGATCTCCCAGCTTAGGAACTCCCTCTATGACCGCTCACAGGCAGCCGCTCTGGCGGGACCAGCCTGCTGATGCATTCTGGTTGCCATGTAACACCACATTTCCCTTGCAGCAGAATTTCAGTTTTATACAAAAGAAAAAAAGCTGCACTCTATACAAAGTGCACAGTACATGTTAAATAAATCACATACATAAGCGTTGTTACGTATCAGCTTGTAAAATATGTAGCTTTCCCCATCTGCCGCTAACAGCTTCAGCACCACGGAGAGGTCCTCACTCCTTTTACAACATGTCCACAGATTCTCCTTACATTTTTAAAATGTGACATTATCAGCGGGAAAAAGACAATTTAATTATTAAACAAAGAGACATTCAGAAAAATTCACTGAAGAACCTTTCAAGTGGGAAGTGTAAAAAATTTCCTTTCACCACAGACACGGTGCTCCCCTACTCTGCAGGCTCTGAAGACGAGGGTGCGGGGACCAGTCTGATTCCCTTGCTACTTCTCTACTGTAACAAATGAGAATAAGGCAATACATTATATATTAGACGAGTGGATCGCTCATCCCAGGATGGGGACTGTAGAAGAGAAGGCAGTAATAGTGAAAGATAAGGAGCAGCACTGATGTTCACACAGCAAAAAGAAGAGAGTATAACATTGAAACTGCATATGTATAAACATACCCTAATGTATACCCCTAATACATCATACTGGGGCCTCCTCTATTCAGTGTATTTATTAATGATATAGTGGAGGGGATTAAATGCACGGTTTCTATTTTTGCAGATGACACCAAGCTATGCAGGGTAGTGCAATCTATGGAAGATGCTCATAAATTGAGAGCAGACCTGGACACACTGAGTGTTTGGGCATCAACTTGGCAAATGAGGTTCAATGTGGATAAATGTAAGGTTCTGCATCTGGGTAGAAATAATCTACAGGCATCATATGTCCTAGGGGGAGGAAAACTCGAAGAATCACTTGTTGAGAAGGATCTGGGTGACTTGTAGATCATAGACTACAGAACAGCATGCAGTGTCAATCAGCTGCCTCTAAGGCAAGCAGGATATTGACATGTATTAAAAGAGACATGAACTCGGGACAGGGATGAAGTATTACTATTATGTAAAGCATTGATGTGGCCACATATGGAATATGCTGTTCAGTTCTGGTCTCTGGTTTACAGAAAGGATGTACTGGAGCTGGAGAAAGTGCAAAGACGAGCAACCAAACCAAGAAGGAGAATGGAATATCTTAGTTATGAGGAGAGGTTAAAATAATTAAACTTATTTAGTCTTGAGAAAAGACGGCTCTGGGGATACAGGATTAATTTATAGAACTATATAAATGGCCCCTACAAAAAGTATGGGGAAAAATTATTTCAAGTGAAGCCCCCTCAGAAGACAAAGGTGCACCCTCTCCTTCTGGAGGTAAAAAGGATTCAGTCTCCAGAAGAGAAAAGTCTTCTTCACTATGAGAACTGTGAATCTGTGGAATAGTTGCCTGAATAGTTGGTCACAGCAGGAACAGGTGAGGGCTTCAAGAAAGGCTTAGATAACCACTTACTACTAAATAATATTTATACCTTTGTAGCCGTATAAAACGTCTGGATCCAGGGTGATGGCAATTTTGGGATCAGGAAAGAATCTTCCTTTAGGGCAGATTGGTTCTCGTCTTGTGGGTTCCAAAGTCTTTATCAGTAGAGAAAACAATGCTTATAAGCTCCCTATCCCCCTTCCTTACTCCTCATCTTTCCCCACCCTTGGTTGAACTTCATATGTCTTTTTTCAACCATACTATGTATCAACAGCCTATTTCAGAGTGATTATTCAAAAAGCAGCTGGTTCAAGCATATAGCCATTTATAAGTATTATAATCAAACTAAAACATATCAGTGAATATGCAAAACTAAGCATGAGGTGGCCTTGAAGTGAAGCTTTTATGGCAATTGCCCTGTGGTCTCAGAAATTCTTCAATAACTTATATATAAGACTAGTAGATAGCTCATCCCAGGATGATATAAACTGTGTTAGAATTTACATAGATACATATCCACCACATTGCTGAGTGCAGGACACAGGGCACAGTTAAGGGAGTTTGGATGGGACAGTTCCTTTCTCATCCTCTGCTTGGTACCATCCACATCATGTTGTCCATTATGTATAGGAATGCTCACTGATTCTGGGTGTAGCAGGGGTTACTCTCTGCTACACTGATAAGTGTGTGGCGTAGCTTTGCTCTTCCTCAACCTTTACTTTCCTGGTGGTGCGTGTGAGCCACAGTGTCCTCCACAGTGCAAACAATTAGATTTCAAATCCCCCTCATATGTAAGTGCCTTAGCATGCCATGTAGTCATCCAACCATATAATGGCAATATTTCAGTTAAAAAACGAAGACAGGACTATTTATATATGTATATGGGGCGTTCATTAAAGATTTCCCCTGACCCACTTCCTGTGGACTGAGAGCCATGAAACTTGGCACAGTTATTAGTCCTTCTCTAAATAGCTGCCACCTAGGGACACACACTTCTCCCATCCCTTTAAGCAACTGTAAACAACTCGCTTGTAGAAGTTGACATGTTGCTCCAAAAGCCACGCTGTAACTTCGAAAATCAGAGTCTCATCATCTGGAAAATGCTTGCCCTTCAACAATAACTTAATTGTTGGAAAGAGGTGGAAGTCCGATTGTGCAAGGTTGGGTGAATAAGGGGGATGCGGTAGAATTTCAAAGCCACAGGCACATGCTTCCATTTGGGCAAAATGTTGTGCGTTATGAACTAGTGCATTGTTCTGCAGAAGGCGGACTCATTTGGTGAGCATGCAACATCTCTTGGTTTTGATGACCTCGCAAAATTTCCACAGCAGTGAAGCATAGTATGTCCCACTGATCATGGAACCCTTTTCTAGGAAAGCTATCAATACTACTATGTGCTTCCTAAAAAAAGCTCTGTGTATGACCTTGCCTGCTAAGGGTTGGGCACGTGCCTTCTTTGGAGGTGGTGAGTCATGATGCTTCCATTGCATCGCCTGGACTTTAGTCTTAGGATCATAGTGATGGACCCAGTCATGTTTAAAAAGTCCTCCTGGTTTTCATGGCACATCGTCAATAGAGCCTGAGAGCATTCGACTTGTTCCTGATTCTGGAAAGGTGTGAGGAGCCAGGGAACCCAGCGAATGGATAACTTATGCATGTGAACATGGTCTTGGATAATTTTTCCACGGACCCCACACTAATCTTGACATTTTGGGCTAGGTGGCGAATGGTTACGCAATTTTCCAAAATGGCAAATTCCCCTTGTCGGATGGTATGTTCATCAATAGCAGAGTGTGGTCGCCCTGGAATTGGAACTGTTTGCACCGAAGTCCGACCACATTTGAATTGATTATGCCAGTTCTTGATTTCACCATATGATTGGGAACCATCACCATAAACCTCTTTCATCTCAGCTTGAAGTCTTTTGTGGTAGTTGTGGATTAGGCTCTTATTTTCTCAGATGGTAAAGCTGCCCATTCTTCTTGGCAAAAAGCCTCCAGTTCCTGTAAACTCCTGAGCTGTCTATAATGAACTGCGCTTTGCTTGAGATCTCCCCAGAGTGGCTCAATGATATTGAGGGCAGGAGACTGAGACGGTCACTCCAGAACATTCACTTTGTTCTGCTGTAGCCAATGACACGTCGACTTGGCCTCGTGTTTTGGATCGTTGTCATGTTGGAGCGTCCAAGTGTGTCCCATGCGCAACTTCTGGGCTGATGAGTGCAAATTTGCCTCCAGTATTTGCTGGTAACATGCTGCATTCATCTTTCCTTCCACTTTGACCAAGTTTCCTGCGCCTTTGTAGCTTAAACATCCCCAAAACATCAGTGATCTACCTCCATGCTTTACAGTAGGAATGGTGTTCCTTTCATCATAGGCCTTGTTAACACCTCTCCAAATGTAACGTTTATGGTTGTGGCCAGTTTGATTTTGGTCTCATCCCTCCAAATGACCTTGTTCCAGAAGTTTTGAGGCTTGTCTTATGCTGTTTGGCGTATTGTAGGCGAGTTACTCTGTGGCATTTTCGCAGTAATGGCTTTCTTCCTGCGACTTGACCATGCAGCCCATTTTTCTTCAAGTGTCTCCTTATTGTGCATCTTGAAGCAGCCGCACCGCTAGTTTTCAGAGTCCTGTATTTCAGCTGATGTTATTTGTGGGTTTTTCTTTGCATTCCGAACAATTTTCCCAGCAGTTGTGGATTAAATTTTTGTTGGTCTCCCTGACGGTGGTTTGGTTTTTACAGAACCCCTGATTTTCCATTTGTTAATCACAGTTTGAACACTGTTGACTGACATTATTAATTCCTTGGATATCTTTTTGTATCCCTTTCCTGTTTTATACAGTTCAACTACCTTTTCCCGTAGATCCGTTGACAATTCTTTTGCTTTCCCCATGACTCACAATCCAGAAACGTCAGTGGCTGGATGAAAGATGCAAGAGTCTGTCTGGATCCCAGAAACTCACTCAGCTTTTATGCACACACACTGATTACAAGCAAAAAGGTCACAGGTGAGGATGTTACCTTTAGTAGCCATTCAAAACCATTTGTGTCAACTTCTGTGCATGTTATCTGGCCAAAATCACCAGGGTATGTGAACTTTTGATCAGGGTCATTTGGATGTTTTTGGTTGTCATTATGATTTAAAAAGAGAAAACACAGCAGTTTGACAATAAATGGCTTCACCGAACCACTAACCATGAGTGGAAGAAAAGTTTTTGTGTTATCATTCATATTCTCTGAAAAAAAGTCAAGAAAGCAAAAATTCTGCAGGGGTATGTAAACTTCTGAGCACAACTGCTGTAGATAGTAGTGAAATAGTGAAAAGTCAACCTGTCGCTCCAAGCACTCAAGGGTGTGCTTGCACTGACTTATCATATATATATATTTATATATATATATATACACTCACCGGCCACTTTATTAGGTACACCTGTCCAACTGCTCGTTAACACTTAATTTCTAATCAGCCAATCACATGGCGGCAACTCAGTGCATTTAGGCATGTAGACATGGTCAAGACAATCTCCTGCAGTTCAAACCAAGCATCAGTATGGGGAAGAAAGGTGATTTGAGTGCCTTTGAACGTGGCATGGATGTTGGTGCCAGAAGGGCTGGTCTGAGTATTCAGAAACTGCTGATCTCCTGGGATTTTCACGCACAACCATCTTAGGGTTTTACAGAGAATGGTCCGAAAAAGAAAAAACATCCAGTGAGCGGCAGTCCTGTGGGCGGAAATGTCTTGTTGATGCCAGAGGTCAAAGGAGAATGGGCAGACTGGTTCGAGCTGATAGAAAGGCAACAGTGACTCAAATAGCCACCTGTTACAACCAAGGTAGGCAGAAGAGCATCTCTAAACGCACAGTACGGCGAACTTTGAGGCAGATGGGCTACAGCAGCAAAAGACCACATCGGGTGCCATTCCTTTCAGCTAAGAACAGGAAACTGAGGCTCCAATTTGCCCAAGCTCATCGAAATTGGACAGTAGAAGATTGGAAAAACGTTGCCTGGTCTGATGAGTCTCGATTTCTGCTGCGACATTCGGATGGTAGGGTCAGAATTTGGCGTCAACAACATGAAAGCATGGATCCATCCTGCCTTGTATCAACGGTTCAGGCTGGTGGTGGTGGTGTCATGGTTTTGGGGAATATTTTCTTGGCACTCTTTGGGCCCCTTGGTACCAATTGAGCATCGTTGCAACACCTTGTGGAATCTATGCCACGAAGAATTGAGGCAGTTCTGAAGGCAAAAGGGGGTCCAACCCGTTACTAGCATGGTGTACCTAATAAAGTGGCCGGTGAGTGTATATATATATATAAATAATTATACACAATATATATGTTAAATCATTGCATGTACACCCTTGAGTGCTTGAAGCGACAGGTTAGCTTTTCACTATTTCACTTCTATAGGATTATTACAGACGTTAAGGACTTTTTACCAGTTCTCTGTACCAGCCGCTCTACCCAACGTACAAACAGTGAGCTTTGGTTCCTTAATGAGATCATTTTATGGTATGCTATGGTATAGTCCTACTTCTTAGGATTGTGACGTCTCATTACCAATGGTCTTCCAACCCTGGTTGTCACTCCTCTGATGAGAAGGATTTGGGGGGGATGATTAGTGGCTGAAGGAATGTTTGTGAAACATTTATTTCCAATTATTTCCCCTGTATGAGACCCTCTGATCACCTGATCATTCGTCACCTGATCAATGATCTGATCTCTTATGTGGTGGTTCAGATCATCCTGTGTTAGGGGGAACATCTCCTGGTGTAAACCAGTGATGTGCAGCTGACAAAGTGTCTCCGTTGCTCACTGAAACTAAAGTGAGCGAACACTGACTGACTTTCTATATTGTCAATCACCGCCCAATAATGACAGATAATCTGCCCATGTACATACATGGACCTGTAGCCTTAAGGGTTCACTATCTTTATTATTGCAAGGTAGTTTCACCAGCTTCACCCATTAGATATCGTGCAAGGAAATCCATCCCAAGCAGTGGTAATTGTACTAGACAAACATAATGCGATTCCTGCACACAATATTTCAGTGCATGAAAATATCACCATTTATTAAAAGAGATTAAAAACTCACATGATAAGAAGCACCGAATGCAGTGACGGAAGTGAGAGACGCACGAAAAAAACTCCCGCTGATGCGTTTTGGGCAGGTAACACGCCCTTACTCATAGCGATGATCTGACAAACTCTAAAAGGCACTTACTTAAATGTATGTGAGTTATCCCCTTAAAGCAAATGCCTGAAAAGTAGTTAATGACAGAACATTTTTTTTAGTTTTTGCCTCCTTGCGTTTCAACAGTTGTAACTTTTTTATTTTTTCAATGACGCAGTTGTATGAGGCCTCGTTTTATTTAAGACAAGTTGTATTTTATGGGGGAATAGTTTAAATTTTCTTATAAATAATTGCAGATTTCTTTATTTTTTCAATTTTTTTTCCCATTTTTTTTTAATTGTGTGTAATGTATGTACAATTATCTTTTATTAAATATTTATTTTAATTTTACTTTTTTATTTTTTTTTTTACACTTTTTATTATTTTTAAATCCCTGGTGCTCGCAGGAGCTGCACTGGGATCAGGGCTGTGTAGTACAGCCTCGTTCTCTGCGCTGCTGCGGTGCCGGGAGCCGCAAACTCCAATGTCTGCAGCAACGCCAAAAGACGTCGCTGCAGACGAATGACTGGAAATGCCGACGTCAAAAGATGGTGGGCGGTCGTTAAGGAGTTATTTAGAACATCTGAAACACAATTACTTAATTAAATTAAAGGTCTCTTCCCATCTATTCCCACAATGTGCTGTAGCCAGTGTTATATACCAGGCACAGTCCGGAGGAAAATTTAAACTTCCGGACATGCGCAGAATATCGTTGTATAGTTCAAATTGGCAAAACACTATGCCCATACAGCGCATGCGCTGATTGCAGGATAGGAAGGCAATACATTACATTCCAAGCAGCTAACAAATTGCCATGCATACATTTATAGGAATAAATAATTGATAACTAAAGTTCTCTTAAATTTCACTGAAAAACAAAATACTAAAGTCTATACAGATCGACAGTTGAAATAAAAAATTATATTGTGAAAAAGAAAAGTGTAGATAGAGAATGAACACTATCTTTATACAGGTGGGTTCTCCCCTTAGATTTTCAAGAAGCTTTAGATGGACTTTAAGTCTAGGTTCACAATCAGAGGCTCCATAGCAGATTCCATTAAAAATAATGGAAGATATAGCATGGAAAATGACAGACACCACGATGAAGACCCAACAGACTCCATTGTGGCCAGTGGTGACCATCCAGTGTTGTTGATGTCCATCATGCAATGGATCCGGTGCCACTTCTGTGATAGAAGCTCCGGCTGTGAGAAGATTTTGCCTCTGTCCCAATGACAATACTACTTTGCCAGTGGCTCTGTTTTGCCATAAGGACACTGACTTCCAAGTCTTTTCCTACTTCAAAATGGATTTTTATCGGCTGCTATGTTTCCTTATGACAACAGTGAGTTGCTTGTACAATAGGGCAGGAGGCATTTTCATTGGGACATGGGTGTAGCAGTTGTTGTCATGAAAGGCCTATTACTCCTTACTTCTGTCCAGCCTATTAGGCAATACATTGAAAGGGCTGTTACCCATTTATTATACTTTGGCTTTAGTAAAGTTTAACTTGATGTTGATGAAACACCTGCCTACATTATCTGTTCTTAGATCACAACAAAAGCCATTGAAAAGCTATGGAAACATTGAGATAACTTTCTGTGCTGAGATATCATGGCGAGTTTATCTTTGCTACATCTCAGTTCTCAATTTAAAACACTTATGGATCTGATTTTCCTGAGTTTTTACGAGGGTACATTTTAGATTTTGAGAGTACATTTCATGATTTTTTTTCGCCATTCATTGCGGGGTATAGATGACATGTGACTAGTCATGACTGAACCTATCTCTGTTCAGTTTAACTATAGTTAGACCAAACTAGACAAATTTACGTTCTGGCCATCCCGAACCAATTTTTTTTTTCTTTTGGACCTAGCTTTGGGTTAAGATTAGGGTTAGGGTTTATTTACTTGTGTCTAAAGTCAACTTCTGGTCTAATGTCACATTAGGGTTCATCTAATGTGACGTTGGACTGGAAGTGACATCAGACTGAAAGTGCTGACAAACCAGAAGCACAACGGTAAAGAAACCCTAACCCAAACTTTGGGCCAGAGTTGCAGATGAGTTCATTTCACATGAAAAAACAGTTTGAACTGACCTACAGTTGGGCTCAAAAGTTTACATGTCCCTGCAGAATTTTTGATTTCTTGGTCTTTTTTCAGAGAATATGAATGATAACACAAAAACTTCTTTCCCACTCATGGATAGTGATTCGGTGAAGCCATTTATTGTCAAACTACTGTGTGTTTTCTTTTTAAATCATAATGACGACCAAAAACACCCAAATGACCCTGATTAAAAGTTTACATACTTTGGTAATTTTGGCCTGATAACATGCACAGAAGTTGACAGAAATGGGTTTGAATGGCTGCTAAAGGTAACATCCTCACCTGTGACTTGTTTGCCTGTAATCAGTGTGTGTGCATAAAATCTGAGTGAGTTTCTGAGATCCAGACAGACTCTTGCATCTTTCATCCAGCCGCCACTGATTTTTCTAGATTGTGAGTCATGCGGAAAGTAAAAGAACTGTCAATGGATCTACGGGAAAAGGTAGTTGAACTGTAAAAAACAGGAAAAGGATACAAAAAGATATCCAAGGAATGGATAATGTCAGTCAGCAGTGTTCAAACTGTGATTAACAAATGGAAAATCAGGGGAATTGTTTGGATTCATGTCAGATTTGACCGTGACTTCAAACTGAAGCACAGTACTAGATTCTATCTTGATTCCAGGCACACCGAATGTATACAGTTCTTGATGTTTTGCTGCTTTTACACAATAAAAACCATTTTTTGGTAACATAATTTATCTTTTTGTTCATCAAAGAAGCCTTGGGAAGGTTTCTTTCTAACTGGATGAGGTAATATTTTCATTGATAACTTTTTTAAAGGTTGTACATGGCCCTGGAGGTCAGTTCTGTTGAGGTGATTGAGCTTGAGTGGCAATACCAGACACAACCTGAGGACAATAGTGGCACTGTGTCTAAAGAAAGCAGCCATATTTATCTAATTCTGCAGTCTGGTTCATTGTGGGGTGATTTAGGCATAGGGGTACTGTGTGGTTTAGATGTAGCTTTAATGGTAGATGTTATCATCTTACTCATTTATATAGCCCTGTTATACTCCCCTAATACGTACTGAGACAATTATCCATATTGATCCCTGTCCCCATTGGGGCTCACGAGCTAAATCCTGGATTAAGCTATCTGTATGTTTTTGGAGTGTGGGAGAAACCAGAGAACCCGAAGGAAGCCTGATATTAGACTTGAATCCAGGACCCCAGCGCTGCAGGGCAGCTGTGCTAACCACGGCGCCACTTGCTGCCCATACTAGTTACTACCTAGCTTCTCCAAAACAAATATCACTAAGAAATGGTGGACTAGAATTTTTGACTAATACATTTAAAATCCCTTTTTTTGTTTAATTTCAAGGGAAAATTCCAAAATGAATTAATGAAATAAATTTGTATAGTAGGAGTCTGCAATCGAGTCAGGGGCCATGAAGCTTTGCAGTAATTTTATGAGTGGGCTCAGGATAGTATAGATTCATTCCCCTCTCACTTTTAGGATGTAGCTAGGAAGCAACAGCCATTATGGGTGGCATAAATGAGTGCTTTGGTCCAAAAACACTATCATAGTCCTGTTCTATACACGTGTGAACCATTGTACGCTAAAACTGTAGCACAAATCCATACCAGTTTCAAAGTGGCAAGACCAATTTTGGCGCAAACACTTTCATACAGACTGTCAGATCATACACTATTACAAACAGAGGTAGAACTGGCGAGTTAGTACCAGGTTCATACATCTCCCCCTTTATGTTTTGTTTCTATAGCGCCACCCTGGTTGCTACTTGAGGTAACACACATTTCATTGTTTTATATAGAAAGGGGAAAAATCTCTCCTTGAGAAGAGCCACCAATAAATTGGTTGGCGTGAGGATTTACTTGCCTAACAGACCTCACTGACTGTTTTGCATAAAGCAAAGGCTTATGGGAAAAGAGCTGAGGAACTCCACAGCTCACTCTTTTGGATGTCGTTATCCTCAATTCACAATTGTAACTCGCAGGAGCCTTGCAAAGTGAAAAGGATTTGAGCCAAACCAGTTAAGTTCAGATGCAGACAGCTGTTTCAGGGTAGAACTTACTGGTTGGCTGGGTGAGAGGCAAAAGTTGCTTAGAAAGGGGAAAGATCTCTCCTTGAAGAGAGCCACCTGCTCAGAAGAAATAGAAACACCCCGATAGTATGGATCTTAATGCCACAATCATTCAGCTGCCAGGTCTCTTTGATTCCAGCCAAACAAGGACCTGACAGGACTTTGGAGAAACTCCATAAAAAAACAAGGAGACAGATAATTGGTCAAGGGACAGGGAAGAGGCAACAGAAACCCTACACCCTGTCTTAGGTGGCGCCATTATGAGGGTCTATTTTGATCTTTGTCATGAGGCCACTACTTTTTGGGATACACTCTGGTCTTGATACCTCATGATATTCCATTATTTGTCAATAGACCTTGAATTTAAGATCCTTGAGCAATTATAACCATTTGGTATATTAATGTGGAGGCTATAACATGAGGTTAAGGGGGTATTTACATATTCATGATGCAAAAGAAACCCATTCAGATAAGTGGAAAAAATATTCCAATAAATCAGCTGCCTGTGAGAGTCCCCTTATGTGTCTATTTGATATCATTTGCCCATTGGAAGTGTTGGCTGATGTATTACTCCATGTCACCAGCTGGTGTTATCCAAATGAATTTTATTCATGTCAATGTCATTACCAATGATTGATTAGTCGATAAAACAACTTATCACTCAGTAATGAATGATTACATAATCTGTATTGATATAGTATTTATGGCGCCGGAGGAGTCTACAATCTAATAGACCCGTGACACACATGTACAGATACAGGAGAACATGTCACTTGGTAGTGATACTTGGAGAAAGAAGCAATAGTCACTTCTAGAGCTTGGGAGCCCAATAGCCCCTCTGTCACATATAGAATCAGCTTCCCTGATTGACTGTAAATGAAGATACTGTGATAAAAAATTATATACTTAGCTCTGCGGAATAACCATGTGCATCATAGGGTATATGGGCAGCAGCTGGGAATGACTCCATAAGGTCCAGGTAGGTTGTCACAGGTATCTGGAGCCGACTGCATCCCACAAATGCTGGAGGGTCCATGGAGCCAACACCACCATCCAAGGGCTCCACAGCTGCTGAAGGGTCCATAGAGCCAACACCACCATCCAGGGGCTCCCACATGCTGACTGCATCCCACAGCTGCTGAAGGGTCCATAGAGCCCAAACCACCATCCAGGGGCTCCCACATGCTGACTGCATCCCACAGCTGCTGGAGGGGCCATAGAGCCAACACACCATCCTGGGGCTCTCACAGCTGCTGGAGGGGCCATAGAGCCACCACCATCCAGGAGCCCCACATGCTGACTGCATCCCACAGCTTCTGGAGGATCCATAGAGCCAACACCACCATCCAGTGGCTCCCACAGCTGCTGAAGGGTCCATAGAGCCAACACCACCATCCAGGGGCTCCACAGCTGCTGGAGGGTCCATAGAGCCAACACCACCATCCAGGGGCCCCACATGCTGACTGCACCCACAGCTGCTGAAGGGTCCATAGAGCCAACACCACCATCCAGGGGCTCCACAGCTGCTGGAGGGTCCATAGAGCCAACACCACCATCCAGGGGCTCCACAGCTGCTGGAGGATCCATAGAGCCAGTACCACCATTCAGGGGCTCCACAGCTGCTGGAGGCGCCATAGAGCCAACACCACCATCCAGGGGCTCCACAGCTGCTGGAGGGGCCATAGAGCCAACACCACCATCCAGAGGCTCCACAGCTGCTGGAGGAGCCATAGAGCCAACACCACCATCCAGGGGCTCCACAGATGTTCAATTAGAGTCTGGGGAATTAGGGGTCAGGGTAGCACTTGGAAGTCTTGGTCCTGCTCTTCCAACCAATGTCAGACATTTCCAGCCATGAGACATGTTGCATTGCTGATCCCATCTGGCCCAGATATGACAATCAGCATGTAGGGATGTATGTGATCTAGAAAAATGGATATCTGCCCAAGTCATCTTCCACATGGATGAATGACCCAGAGAATGTAACAAAAACATTCCCTAGACCATAATGCTAAACCCACCAGCTTGTGTGCGTCCAGCAATGGTTGCAGCGTGTTTGTTCTCTGATGTTTCTCACCTGACATCTATCCATCTATCTGCTCCGGGGCCCCATACACAGTAGGGTTAGCAGAGGTGCAGTGACAACCGTCTGCTCCGGGTCACCATCCACAGTAGGGTTAGCAGAGGTGCAGTGACATCGGTCTGCTCCGTGGCTCCATACACAGTAGGGTTAGCAGAGGTGCAATAACATCCATCTGCTCCGAGGCTCCATACGCAGTAGGGTTAGCAGAGGTGCAGTGACATCCGTCTGCTCCGGGGCCCCATACACAGTAGGGTTAGCAGAGGTGCAGTGACATCTGTCTGCTCCGGGGCCCCATACACAGTAGGGTTAGCAGAGGTGCAGTGACATCTGTCTGCTCCGTGGCTCCATACACAGTAGGGTTAGCAGAGGTGCAATGACATCTCTCTGCTCCTGGCACCATACACAGTAGGGTTAGCAGAGGTGCAGTGACATCTGTCTGCTCCGTGGCTCCATACACAGTAGGGGTAGCAGAGGTGCAGTGACATCTGTCTGCTCCGTGGCTCCATACACAGTAGGGTTAGCAGAGGTGCAGTGACATCTGTCTGCTCCCTGGCTCCATACACAGTAGGGTTAGCAGAGGTGCAGGGACATCCGTCTTCTCATGGGCCCCATACACAGTAGAATTAACTGAACTGCTGTGCCCCCTATGTCATTTTGGCACTGTTGTATTATTGTAGTCCATCCTCATGCACTTTCATAACCAACCTTCACCTCTCACATCAATGACACATGGTGCTCTGCAGTTTCCATGTTGCTTATTTACAATGGCGCCATTTGACCACAAACAATACATTTTCACCACAGCAGCCGCCAACAGGTCACAAACTGCGCTGTATAAGAAATACCGACATCCTGGGCCCAAAAGCCAATACTCACCCCTTTACCCATGACAGCAGCGAGGGATATGTGTGCAGACAGCCTATCCCTCATTATATCCCCACCAAGCCAGCGCACTGCGCACGACTCCCTTCATGACAGCCGAGGCCACTGATTGGCTGCAGCAGTCACATGCCAGCCACCGGTGCTCTGACACTGGTTTGGCAATGGATTGTAATTTGATTGTTTTGAGGGAGGTGGAAAACTCCTATAACATTATATGAAATGTCACCACTTTATACACTGTGTTATGGGGGGGTCACTTACTTAGGACCCTCATCTACTATCACAGAAGAGTGTCTCTCCCTCTGGACGACTCAGCAAGCTCGTACCGTGTAATTCTTCATACCTCCTGTGGTGGCGCTGCAGGGGGATTACACTACTGTGTTCCTCTGCAGATTACAGCGGATCACTAGGAATCCTGTGATCAATGCATTATTGGGGACCTGTTCTCAGAGATCGTCACAAATGTGAATTCTCCCAAGTCCAAATATTTAATAAGAAATGAACTCGCTTTGTAAAGAAGCTCGAAATCCAAAATAATCAATTAATCAAGATCAATGTCAATGAGTCTCCAGCATCCCTCATGTGGAAATCGAATTACAGTCCCAGGATAATCCCCGGTCTGATAGCAAGATGCAGCTCTGGCCTCACAGCTTCTACTTCTGAGGGCTCATTGGAAGATTAGATGAAGAATGAGACCATCCATGGGGGGATGAGGGAGGGGGGGACAATTGTAATGGAGGCTTCCCAAGATCAAGAGAGCTCAAAAGCAAAGAGGGAGAGGTTGCCACATGGTGTAAATATTCTTCAATGAACATGAGCCTGAAAAAGGATGGTGTTCACAGAGGGAGGGTGGAGGGAGGCAAGGGAAGAGGGAAGGAAGGGGAGGGCGAGGAGGAAGGAAGGGGAGGGAAGGAAAGAAAGGAGGAAGGAGGGAGGAAAGTTTGAAAAAGGAGAGGAAAAGATGTAAGAGAAAGAGAGAAAGAGTTAGAGAAAGAAAAAGTGAGAGAATGGAAGGGACAGTTAATGAGAGAGGGAGATAAAGAGAGAGAAAAGGAGAGGAGAGAAAGAGAGAGAGGGAAAGAGAAAGAGAAAGAAAGAGGGAGAGAAAGAGGGAGAAAAGGAGAGGATAGAAAGAGAGAGAGGAAGGGAAAGAAAGAAAGGGAGAGAAAGTGAGAGAGAGAAAGATAAGGAGAAAGAGGGGGAGAGGGAGAAAGAGAGAGAGGTAGAAAAAGAGCCAGGGAGAGAAAGTGGGAGGGAGAGAAAGATAGAGGAAGAAAGATAATGAGATAGATATTTATAAGATAGAAAGAAAAAAGGTAGAATTAGAAGTATGCGCCAATTGTGTCACTCCTAGCATTCTATTAAGATTGT
>JAODAL010008583.1:0-42500 GCA_025379985.1 Phyllomedusa bahiana | reverse complement strand
ATGTAATGAAGTAGTTGCTGTCACAAATCCTTGGGTCTGGCTACTGGAGAGGACGTGGGGGCGCACCATAGACATCTCCATTTCAAGAATTGATGGTATAGCCCAGTTTAGGATGACTCTGTTGATGTGAGGAGGAGAGATGGGCCAATGTACAGTCATTCAGAGCAGATTTGGAAATACTCAAGAATTGTATCTTCTACTTCGTGAATGTTAACTAAGAAGTATTGATTTGCAGTCAATAATGGTTAACGTATTGGTGACCTATGTCCAGGTAAATTCTTCAGTTTATAGTAAATCACTATACAGTCCATGTATTGTGTTCTGGGATCTGTGTAAGCACAAATACATAAGAAGACATTAAGGCTCACATAGATAGGTAACATGAGGAGGACCAAACACCCGGGAGTGGAGACATCTCAGGACAACACGGTGTATCTCTTGCTTTGGTGATATCCCTTAGTCCTTATCACTAGACATAAAATGGGCATATATATATTGATACCACATCACCCTCATTTTATATCACAATGTTATTACAGGGACCCGAGGGGTCTATTGATAGACATTGCCTATGTTTGCTTCTGGGCTTGGGTAAAGAGAGTCGAGGGTGATCCTATCCTTCTTTTCTATGGGTCCAAACATCACAGGTCCAGAAAGAAATTGGGTTGCATTGTCCTCATCTACATGAGATGACACTGGGGACACCCTCTTCTCCTAGGACAGGTGTAATGAGAGTGCATCAGCAAGATATAAAAGGTCAGTTTTTTGCAGATGACACCAAGATGTCCGTAAAGTGCAAGCAGACCTGGACAGATTGAGTAGTTGGACATGCACTTGGCAAATGAGGTGCAAGGTGGATGAATGTAAAGTTCTGCATCTGGGTACTAATAATCTTCAGGCTTCATGTCCTAGGGAGTGAAAAGCTGGGAGAATCGCTTGTTGAGAAGGATCTGGGTGTTCTTGTAGATCATAGACTACAGAACAGCATGTAATGTCAATCAGTTGCCTCTAAGGCAAGCAAGATATTGGTGTGTATTAAAAGAGGCATCAACTCGCGGGATAGGGATGTAAAAAGAATTGGTGCAGCCTCACTTGGAATATGCTGTTCAGTTCTGGGCTCCATTTTATAGAAAGGATGTAGTGGAGCCAGAGAGAGTGTAAAGACGAGCAACCAAACTAATAAGCAGAATGTAGCATCTTAGTTATGAGGAGAGATTAAAAGAATTGAACTTATTTAGTCTTGAGAAAAGATGGCTCTGGGGGACATGATTAATTTATATAAGTATATAAATGGTCCCTACAAAAAGTATGGGGAAAAATGTTTTTATGTAAAACCCCTTCAAAAGACAGGGACATTGCCTTCAGCTAGGAGAAAAAAGATTCAATATTCAGAGGAGAAAAGCGTTCTTCACTATGAAAACTGTAAATCTGTGGAATAGCCTGCCTGAGGAGCTGGTCACAGCAGGAACAGTTGAGGGTTTCAAGAAAGGCTTAGATAACTAGCTGAAAGTAAAAACAAATTGATTCTATGTAGCCATATATAATTCTAGATCCAGTCTGATAGCGGCTCCGGGATCAGAAATGAAATATTCCTTAGAGCAGATTGGTTCTTGCCTTTTGGGTTTCTAAGCATTCACCAGTAGGGAAGCTAGGCTTAAACTCCGTATCTCCCTCCCTTCACTCACATTTTCCCCACCCTTGGTTGAACTTGATGGTCTTATGTCTTTTTCCATCTGTACTAACTTATGTAACCTAGCACCCTATGTATTTCGTAATATAACATGATGGCAATCGGCCAACTAGGAACTGTTTTCAGTTTATCTTAAACGGGGTGTCTCGGGGGGGAAACAAAAAAAATGTTGTAAATACTTCCCATCCCAAAGTTAGGCATCTTTGTAATGTACTCACATTAAATTTTCTCTGGGTTACCTGTAGTTCTACATACACCGTAGGTTAGTAACAGGAAGCTCAGTAGCTATGTGTGCCTGGACACAATAGAAACAGCTCTGTGTCATGCCCAGGAGATCAGGTGATTAAAGAGGTTTGTATTTTTTCAGAACAGCTTTTGAATCTGCACCCCTTTTGTTCAGGCCTGCCAACGCTTTCAACATAAGGGAAGAAATAAGGGGTATATATTGTAACTGTGGTTAGAAGGGAGGGCGATAAAAAAGCACAGCAAAGGATCCTGGGGCTTGTAGTTTTAAAGAGCAAGAGGAAACAACTTTTAAACAGCTCAGCTCCAGAGAAGGGAGGCTACAAAAAGCATAGGAAACCACAAATTAGAGCAGAAAACACTACAGGAAAATGAACGACGACTCAGTCAAGTAATTTGAAAATGTATTTTTGGTTCACTGGAAAACATCTTTAAAGGGGTGTTCCGGGACCGATCAATGCTCATTCGTTCATTGGGTTATGAGTAAAAATAGAAGATAAACCTCATACTTACCTCCCGGATGCACCCGTTCACCCAGGCTGCAGCACGGAACATTCATAGTTCATGTGACAGCTCCAGCCAATCACAGGCCAGATAGGTCACATGCAGGTGCTGTGGTGGCCTGTGATTGGCTGGAGCTGTCACATGAACTATGAACGTTCCGTGTTGCAGCCTGGGTGAACGGGTGCATCCGGAAGGTAGGTATGAGTTTTATCTTCAATTTTTACTCATGACCCAATGAACCAATGAGCATTGATCAGTCCCAGAACATCCTTTAAGCAACAAATCAAAAATAATCTTAGTTGCTTTGGTTTCCGTTAGCTTCAAGCTTCCTTAAAGTAGTATGAATCAACATAGGGCATCTTTCTAAATATGTCATACAGGTTAGCAGTGTGAACCAAGGAGGGGTAAATCCTAAGTTTTATAGTTAAACCTCTTAATCATGTCCTGAATTTTATCTATGGTGGAACTGGAACGGGAGGAAAGCAAGAATTGCCCTCCCTCTATTGGGATTAAGAGTATGTGGTGGCAAATGCCACCACCAGGGCTGAACCCTAGAATTTAGTTAAAGGGGTTGTCTCACTACATTGATTCATCTTATCTCAGTCCTGTTTTATTGGTTACATTATGAATTCAGGAAAGTGTTTACTGGCTTCTACTAGGCTGCAGTAGAAGCAAGGTCTGTAGCTATAGCAACCAGCGCTGGCAGCCTATCAGGAGAGATCAAACAGGTTTGTAGCTGTAGCAACCTGAGGAGCTGATGCAGCCCATACAAGAGGGGATATCTAGGAATAGGTAGGACACTGTTAATGGACACATATTGCAAAGTGACTTGTTTTTGCATGATCTTTAGCATAAAAAGCAATCCTTGTAGCGAGACAACCCCTTTAAGAAGGTTTTCTCACTATAAAGATTGGCTTTTAACATAAAACAACAGTTAAATTAAAACTTTATTTTTACATTGGTCAATAGATTTTATTTAAAGGGGTTTTCTTGTTACAATGATCATATCTGTAATGAGGGGGATAGTAAAATAAGCTCTTTTGTAATTGGTGTATATTACCTAAATCATTTAGAATAGCAGCTTTTAGCTAATCTGTGTGTTCTACACCTAAAACTGTAGCATGTTGTCAGGTCATGCTCCCTTTGCTATGATTGGCTGCCTGATATTTAGTTCAACCCCCAGGTTGGGACACACCACCTGTATGGGACACGTCCCTTGTGCTCCCCCCACCCATATAACACACATATAATACACTCTGCTCCCCCAACACATATAACACACATAAAATACACACTGCTACAACCACCCAAATAACACACATATAATACACTCTGCTAGACACAATGACAGATTGTCATCTGATTGGCCCAGAGCGAAGACGTCTGTTATCTGATTAGCTGAGAGCAGGGGCGTCTGTTATCTGATTAGCTGAGAGCTGGGACGTCTGTTATCTGATTAGCTGAGAGCAGGGACGTCTGTTATCTGATTAGCTGAGAGCAGGGGCGTCTGTTATCTGATTGGCCGAGAGCGGGGACGTCTGTTATCTGATTAGCTGAGACGTCTGTTATCTGATTAGCTGAGAGCGGGGACGTCTGTTATCTGATTAGCAGAGATCAGGGACATCTGTTATCTGATTGGCCGAGAGCTGGGACGTCTGTTATCTGATTGGCCGAGAGCAGGGACATCTGTTATCTGATTAGCTGAGAGCGGGGACATCTGTTATCCGATTGGCTGAGAGCAGGGATGTCTGTTATCTGATTAGCTGAGAGCAGGGACGTCTGTTTTCTGATTAGCTGAGAGCGGGGACGTCTGTTTTCTGATTGGCTGAGAGCAGGGACGTCTGTTATCTGATTAGCTGAGAGCAGGGACGTCTGTTATCTGATTGTCTGAGAGCGAGGACGTCTGTTATCTGATTAGCTGAGAGCAGGGACGTCTGTTATCTGATTAGCTGAGAGCAGGGACGTCTGTTATCTGATTAGCTGAGAGCGGGGACGTCTGTTATCTGATTAGCTGAGAGCAGGGACGTCTGTTATCTGATTAGCTGAGAGCAGGGACGTCTGTTATCTGATTGGCTGAGAGCAGGGACGTCTGTTATCTGATTAGCTGAGAGCGGGGACGTCTGTTATCTGATTGGCTGAGAGCAGGGACGTCTGTCATCTGATTAGCTGAGAGCAGGGGCGTCTGTTATCTGATTAGCTCAGAGCAGGGACATCTGTTATCTGATTAGCTGAGATCGGAGACGTCTGTTATCTGATTAGTGGAGAGCAGGGATGTCTGTTATCTGATTAGCTGAGAGCAGGGACATCTGTTATTTGATTAGCCGAGATCAGGGACATTTGTTTTCAGATTAGCTGAGAGCAGGGACTTCTGATATCTGATAAGATGAGAACAGAGGGCAGGGAGTGATGTCACCTCTCTGACAGACTGAGATCTAAGCAAATTAATAATATCTAACAAGATTAGCTTCACTGAACAAAAGGTACATGTGCTGTGAGGACTGAAAAGCATGCCTTTATCTGTAATCTTGTTAGAGAAAACAAATTCCTGCCCTGTCAGAGTAACAGCTCACTAGAAATTGAAAATGCTAGTCACTGCTACAGAACCACACACAGCCTGAGAAGCCAGAGTAAGTGTAAAACTGCTAAAACTCTTAGAAACAGCGCGCCTTTAAATCTCTGTCAGTTCCTGAATTCTATCTATTGTGGAACTGGAACGGCTATGTAGCAATCATCTTTATACGTTCTAAAAAATTAGGCTAATTATTACCATTAAGGCCCATATATCTCTGCAGTTATCAGACCTGACATGCGGAGACTGAATTGCGGTTCCAGATATCTATCATTTTATTATGTCTTATGACGCTGATCCGACTCCCAACAAATTAAGCAAACTGCTTGTCAAGGAGGCTAAGCTACTTGGAATAAGTGGGAACTCTCTTCGTTGAGGGACATTCCTTATGTGAATTTGCGTCCTGAACGTGAAAATACCTAAGACTATGACATAGCCCCACCGCTCTCGTACCACCACCGTCCTCATGATCTTCCCAACTTTAGCTTCAGTTTATCAGCTCTCACTGAGGATTTTAACAGTCGCAGCAAGCAAACCGGGAAGCCCTAGAAGTCAGCTCGATAGCGTCTGTCTGAGAGAAAGCCGCAAGGCATTATCCACTGCCCTACCCAGCCAGGTCTATAAATAACCTTGGCTGCGAGCCTTGTCTCCACTCTTAAAGGAGGTGATAGAAAGGAGGGTGTCTCCGCTCATTAACCCCTCCACCATCAACGCTCTTTTTTTTTTAAGAACCAGATGGTTAATCTGCCAGAAATAACAGGTCATGTTGAGGGTGTAAACACCGTAGCAGGCGAATAGGAGAAGCTTGATGAGAGAAGAAGGAGGTCATGAAGAGTACGTTGTGGTTAGACATTAATTAGGCATGAGGCAAATAACAGCTTGGCCAATGTAATGGAGGTCAACTGTGATGTCATGAATAGTATATTGTACTAAGTTATAATTAGAAAGAGGTTCTTGGTTTGAAGACAAGGAAAGCTCTGCAACCCCAACCCTGTCCTGTAATGATCCACTAAATAGTTCACCTTTAGATAATGAAGAGCATCCTGGGAAATGTTGTCATCTGTTTAATTGTGAAAGCACCTAGAGGTGTAATGAAGTTGCAGCCATGAAGCTAGAGCTATTAGCTGGTTAATGGATCCCGAACATTAGCAACAAAGAATTACTTTCCATATTGACTTTTACATAGCGTGCCCTAAATCACTGCTTGCCAGCCCCCTTCTAAGTGTGAGCCCGATGGCCATGGTGCAGTTTTGTGACGGGGAGTCTCAACGTGGAATTACTGTGCACCACCAGATGTCAGTAGAAGTTCATTCCCAAACTTCCAAGTGTCATCTAGCAATGACGTTTTTTTGTCAACCCAATGTGGATTTCTTAGTTTGAATTTACCTGTGACTACTTTTTAGTCACATCTAGAGCCTCTCTCACCCAGGCAACCAGTATTCTGCTCTATACTGATGTGGGGAAAATACCCCAAAACAGCTGGCTGCAGATTAAAATCTGGAATGGCATTAATCCCATTCAGATTGCAAGGATCTTGACTTGAGGAACACTACATCCGATAGATGGCACTGCTGAGTCCCAGTTCTTTTCTCATGCGCCTTTTTGAATATATTTCAATTTCAGAGGCGCAAGTAAGACGTATAAGTCTCAACAAACCCATGTGGTGCCTCTTCCTAATGTGGAACTTTACCCCTTTGGAGCCACACCTAGTGCCTCTCACCTAGCCAGCAAGTAGTCTACTCAATAAATAAACATCTATTTCAGGAGCAGTCATGGTGTTTAAGTCCCCACCCACATATTGCCTCTTTCTAATGATGAACGATACCATTTTTGAGCCACATCTAGAGCCTCTTACCCAGCCAACCAGTAGTCTACTCTGCACTTAACACCCCAAAACAGCTGTCTGAAGATAAAGACATCTGTTTCAGGAGCAACCATGGTGTATAATTCCCTACCCACCTGGTGCCTCTTCCTAATGAGGAATATACCCTTTTTGAGCCATATCTACTCAATCAGCCAACCAGTTCTCAACTCTGCACTGATGAGTGGAAAACACATCAAAACAGCTGTCTATGAAAAACAGCAGATAGTTTTTTCAGGAGTAACTAAGACGTGTAAGTCTCCACACTTGTGTGATGCCTCTTCCTAATGAACATTACCCTTTTTGGGCCATATCTAGAGCCTCTCACACAGAGAACAAGTAGTCTACTCTGTACTTCTAAGGGGAAAACACCCCAGAAAAACTGTCTGCATATGAAAATCTACAGACAGCTGTTTCGGGAGCAACCAAAGCATATATGTCTCCACATACAAATGTGGTGCCTTCTCTTAATTAGGAACGTTACGTGTTTCGAGCTACCTAGGTTTTACAAATGTAAGCTATCACTATCTCCATTTTCTTGGCTGCATAAACTGGAAATGGTGGAGGCACAAACAGATGTACAATAGCAAGGATGAACTTGACAGATAACGCAACATGATATCATGGCACAGAATGTTATCTCAGCTTTTTCAAAGGTCTTTTGTTGTGATCTTAGAAAAGATAACATGGAAAGCCATAATGTTAATCAAAGAAAACTTGCTACATCTATATAGCCAAGGGTAGACAGGTCCAGTAGAATAACACTTGTGGTGGCCAGGGTTCTGGTTTAGTGATAGGCTCCAAAGTTTCAGCAAAGTTTGATGCTATTTTGGAGCCCATTGAAAGGGACAAATCTTCATGGGTTGATTCACGGATAAAATATTAGAATTTATTAATAATCTGACCTACAGATGCAGCAGAGTTTAGCTTGACCAGGGTATCCCGACTTTTGATGTTATCTGTTCTTAGATCAGAAGCAAAGCCTTTGAAACAATGAATAAGTGTAGATAATCTAGACCGTTATACCATGGTTTACTCCCTGTCAAGTTAATCATTGCTACATCTGTATTTGCACAATATTAATAATTTAGGATATAAAGTAGACAACTACATGTTCTATATAGATTAATGTTAGGTGTCAAGAGGATTATGTATTGAAGGGTGTTGTATCCCTTGAGTCACAAGTTGAACTGTCGTATGGCTGTGTTGGGGAGCCAAGTCTAAGGAGCTTCTAGCCTTGACCCTTAACTTTTGCAAATGGGTTTGGACAATGCTGCAGGATACTTAAAGGTTGCTTCCCTTAGCACAGTCTCACATAGCAACAGCTAGGTATATTGCACAGGGGTAACATGCAATACTTGTGGTTAATCAAGCATAGGGCCAGGGCAGGCGCGGTGAAGTTGTGTTGAGGTACAACCAAAGGTCATGGCAAGCGCAAGCAGGAAGAATAGACAAAACCAAAAAGAAATACTAATGGGAATACTGTTGTATATTTCATGGATGGCGGTAGTGTCGGAGTTGGGTGCAAGGGGCCCAAAAGTAAAGTTGATTCTTGTGGCCCCCAGTGGAGTTGATTCTTGGGGCCCACTTTACAGCTGTTGTACATGACTCTTACACTCTGTATCTTGCTTTCTGCCTTTCTCCCTGAAAGCAGGAACAGGCCTGTCATACCCAGAGATCTAACACGTCTAGGGGCCCACCTGGGTCATGCTCTATTCCCCTTTGGGCCAGCCCAGGCCTGTATTGAGGATGACATAAGTGGACACACTGGCCCTTGAAATTAGCAAAGACCAGACTATACATTAGGACACAGAATCGGAAGAGACCGGGATGCCCATTGGAGCTGGAAGGAACCACTGAGCAAGAAACTGGAAGTTGGACGTGTTGACATCCTCACATATGAGCGGGAATTCGGCTTGCAACAATTGACCTTAAAATTTTGTTTTCTGTGGTGGGTCCAAGTCATTTGAGCCCAACATTGCATAAAACTACCCCCTTCAGTTCTTCATTGTGTTCTATGCAAGGTGATTGGACGAGGAAGAGTATGGTACCCATCTTAGGAAGCATGAGTCAATATATATATTGTGTAAAGGTTACCTAGCCTCCAGGAGTCCACTAATTCTGAACTGAATGTAACAAAGCAATTAGCAGAATCTATTTCCTTTCTTTTTATTAATCCAGATGTGTCAGACGGTTTCTTCACAGGAAAATTAACATTCTGGTGGCACATACTGGCACTGTCCTAGCAACAGCCAAGGGGATGTCTGGTTCTTAAGAAAATATTTTTTCTCCTTCTCAGAGCAGTTCAAATATACTTAAAAATCTGTTAATTAAATATTAGATTAGATAAGAACTTCCACAGTCATTGAGGCTCATGGATGTAGATATCCCCGGACATAGCCAACTTGAAAGGTTGAACTTTAGATGTTATGAAAATGTCCCACCTTTCTGCAAGAATAAGTCACAAAGATAGATTTAAAGAGGTAAATGACAGCTTCCCCTTTAGTTATCATATGTCAGAGATGGGAGACACATTCATAGGTATGTCTTAAATTTGATGTCTCAGCTGTCATTCTAAACTCTTCCAAACCAGGTCAGTTGTACACCATAAAGGAATACAGATGGCGGCTTCTAAGGGGTTTTTCAGATGCCTTATACTTACTGTATATGAGTTGTTTGAACATGGACAGGGTTTACAGAAACTTCCACATCAGTAGATAGGGGCAGGGAAAAGCAGAAGGGCCACAGATCCCCTTTGTTCTACAACAGATGAGTTAGAAGACAAAGGGTGACTTAAAGCACCTGGCCTTCCAATTACTTAAATTACATGGTTCTAAAAGGCATAGGTCCATAAAGTTCAATGTATAATTTTTTAGGGCCACATATATGAACCTGTTTAGACCTAAACAGGTTCATACATGTGGCCCTTAGTGTTGATCCAGAAGAAAGAGAAAACCCCCATCAAATAAGTGGCAATTGCTCAAAAGAAGATGGAAAATCTCTTTCTAACTCCAAATGTGGCAGAAGAAATGTCTTTTTGTCAGCGACCCCTCTCTAGAAATTTAGGGGAAGATTTATTAAGCCTGGCCTTTCATATACCAAATTTATTCCATGTTATATTTCGCTGGAGCAAAATGGGCATTATTTAGTGAGAGGTATTTGGCTCTTAACAAATTTAGTTCATCTTTGGCTATGCTTAGGTCAAAATTTACAGGTGTACATTTAGGCTATTATTTACGCCAGTTTCGATCCAAATTAAATCTGCTGAACAGATTGGTTAACCCCATCCACCTTTTTAAAATGGTAGGAGTTAAAGGGAATGTGTAATCAAAAAATGATTTATTGTTTAACTCACATTTTTATGTTAAACACATTTTTTAGGAATTTTTGGTTATGTTTTTTTTTTAAATTTTCCATATCACTTTCAGTATTTTTTTTAATAATTTTTAAGTCCTGCAGTTTTCGCTTTGACCACTAAGCCTAATAATCGTCTGACACTTCCTGTTCTGTTTAGAGAGCTTTTCAGCAGTGTATATACTATTTTGCCATAGGCAAACTTAAACTCTATCAGTTCTTTATCTATAAAACACTAAAACGTAACTTTTATTATGTATAACGCTTAACCTCTATACACACTATTTAAAAACCTGATTTCTAACCTCATCATTTGACAGTTTCTACTTCTGAAGGAAGGAATAGCTCCTTTTCTATTATCAAGTCTGGTGGAACACCACCGATTAATAGGAAAGCCTTATATATACAGTGATTTACTAACTCCAGTAAGGGATTCCAAGCCTCCTACTTGGGCAGTCGTCCTTAATCTAATGGACACAAAACAAATAAAGCCCCCTTGTGACACCCTCTGTAGTGGGTGACACTTGTAGACAGAGGTGAAAAATCACAATTTAAAACTACATGCCTGACCTCCCAAAAATTTTTCACCAGCTAAACTGGCTTCATCAGGGGCTAGAGGTCCGGTCCCATGTGGTCTAAGCTCATTTCCTTTTATATCATGTTAGGTACACACCCTATTCAGGTGCTCACCAATTAGCCATCAGAGAATCCACAAAAAACACACTCCCCCTTCCACTCTCCTGCACGCACACTCATAATATGTGCTGCTACTGCTGCCACCATACTCCCATAGCTAACAATCCTCAGACAAGCTCACCATCTCCATAACGGGCTTGCTCCCTATCTTACAATGTTGCCCGCGTACTGTATCAATGGACATTTCTGCCCTGACTGTGATGGACTTCCGTCCCATTTCTCTCATATTATTGCCTCTGCGTGGCTCACCTAGAACGGACTAAGCAGAATAGGTGTTATGTTCCACAGCACACTACCAGCACTACACTACCTGCAGTTTTCGCTTTGGCCACTAAGCCTAATAATCGTGAAAACTCTCCTATACAAGTCTATGGAACAGAATCTGTCTTAAGAATCCTATGTGCATGAAGCTGCTGTAAAATATCTCTTTGACTGCTGTTAAAGTAGTGCAAGCAAAAATGTCTTCCCCACAATCATATATAGAATTGAGAAATCTACAATCAGGAAATAAAAATGGCTAAGAGGAAAAGAATAAGGATCAGGGGCTTGATTTAGTAAGTAAAAAAAAAAATGGCGACAGATTCCCTTTAAGGAAAGTTGTCCATTGTGGAGCAAATATGATGTGCGCTGAAATTTGGGACTTTTTCATATCAAAAACCTGACAAAGATTGTTTAATAAATTCCCAACCCAGTGTATATAAGGTACTATATATTTTAGAAATTCACAAGCAAGGGCGACATGTATGATTTTGGGTGCTCAGGCACCATTTTTTTGCGTGTATTAGTAGTGTAGAATGCGCCTGAATCTATGAACCTGTTCTACTGCGGGTCATAGATTTAGAGTTTTCTAGCTCAGGTAAACCACTTTTAAAGTGATCTACCTGTTTCAGCAGTAATGCGCCTGGATTTTCCGTACTGAAGTTATAAATGTTTAGCTTCGTATGGTTGTAGTGCGCCCCGTCTCCAGCACATCCTCGATCTCAGACGCATTACAAAGTGCTGCGGGCGTTCTGTAATGCGCCTAATTCTGGAGTGCACCTGACTAAAAATAGAGCAAATGGGGCTGAACTAGTTTTCAGGCTTAAAAAAGACCAAACTTCTGGCGCAGCCCCATTCATACATGCTGCCCCTAGTGTATATAACTTGTGATATTTTTCTATCAAGAGAGACCTCCAGGAATGAAACCATCCTCACAAGTTCCTGCGACAGATGGGTCCATAGTCTCACTGCTCTTAAAGCAAAGAATCTCTTTCTATGATGATGGAGAAGCTGTCATTCTTGTAGACAATGAGGATGTCTCCTTGGCATGGTTACAGGCAAGGCCTTAAAGAGGACCTATCACCTCCAGGGAAACCTCATGAAGTAACAGGAGACTAAAATACAAACACTTCCTTAAATATGCTTCATTAGGGAAATCAAAGCATTTCACCTGTAATTATGTTTTTAAAAAAAACACTGGCCCTTTAAGACAGCTCTGAAGTCGGGCCAAGTCGGCACATGACAGCATGATGGATGATAATGTTGACAGTTGTATCAAATCTCCTGCCTCTGAGCTTGGAGAGTCCACTGTGCAGGAGGAGCCTGTAAGTCTACATCATGTGCACACTGATTTTCTCTGGGCTGCTATGTCTGTGATGGATATAACACTAGCAGCAGTATAATTTAGATGCTTGTAAAGCCTGTCACATTATGTTCTCAGTGTGCTGTGCCTGCTGCAGTGTATATAGTGAGAGGCTCAGATCACCCTGTACAAGCAGCTATGTCCTCAGCTCCCCCTGCGCAGTTGGTAGCTCCCAACAGAAAAAATCCCTGCAACATAAAGAGCTCTAATAAGAAAGTGAAAATTTCATCTACTACCATATTTTGTGTGTTTGTGTGGAGGTGATAGGTACTCTCCAAAGGGATTTTGCCATTTGTTAAAGTCGTTTGTGAGACCAGCTTGTAAGTCACTATGAGTCGGCCTCAGAGAATGGGAAGATGGCCGCGCTTGCGCAGCTCTCCCCGTTCTTTCTGGATTTAGCCAAGCAAGTGTTCGGAACTTCCATTGATATGAATGGGGAGATCTGCATAAGTGCGGCTATCTCCCCATTCTGTGAGTTCGGCTCATAGCGACCCTCAAATTGGCCTCAGAAGGGACTTTGCCAATTGGCAAATCCCCTTTAGATTGAACACCGCACTGTCCATTGAAACTCCATGCTCCATCTTTTTCCAAACTGAGTAATCCCCAATTTTATAATTCATCTTGGTTTTGCCTTTCACCTATTCCTTTATGTGGTGGACAAAGCTTTGGACCTTCTCAGGATCCAGGTCCCAGGTGTGACTGCTACCCTTGTACCATGCATATTTATGGCTCTGGTTGGTGCAACAAGAGCCTCAGGTGACCCTGTTAGAATTACAGGATGATGATTTGAACCAGCAGAAGAGGGCTTCCCATTTTATTGTCTGCATAGGACCTGCTCCCACCTATTCCAGCCCATGTTTAGGTTTTTTATACCAACTACTGAGCACCTCTGGCTTTTCTGCTTGTTATTCCTAACCCAAGCCCCCATGAGCACTTACATCCCAGCCACAGGACTCCATGACTACTTTATCTTTAGAGACCCTTCCAAAGTAAAGAGTTTTGAAAAGAGAACAACCAAACTTATTTTGAAGGAACATAAATCCTAGTTTTCCCAGGCTTTCGACAAACAAGCAGCGAGATGGGTAAAAATCTGGGCAGAGGCACATTGCACGACTCTTTATTTCCTCCTTAATTTAGAAGTCAAATGGATATGTAAACACCGAAAAAAAATTTAAAATATTAATATATTCCCTTAGATTATATGGACGACTGAGTCAAACTGAATATGAAATCACAAGACTCATAAAATATGATTGATTTTTACATCTAAAGCTTCAATAAGGGCTTTCTATGATAAATGCATCACAGATAGTTGTGGTGCGGATCTTTATAGATGACGTGACCCCGATCAAAACAGATTACAACAGCATGGCTTATGAAAGGGATCGGCATTGTTCTTACTGACGTGCCTAGAAGACGATCTACCAGGAATTACAATTAGTTGAGATACAAACCAGGGAGTGCTTTTATTTTTACACAATTGAGAAGGTGCTTTTGTAGAATCCACTATTTATATTTGATGAAGCATAAAACTGTGACTTTTTGGAGAAGACAAATCCTTTGCCAATCAATTTAGGTCCAATTCTGATACTGACATGAAAACTGAAGCCTTTTCTGCTGGTTGAAACTTTTTGAAGAGTACAATGACCATTGCTATGTTTGGGCCCCCTTTTGCATTGGGTTCACTGAACCGTTGTGTTAGGGGCCATGTTTTACACGGTTATTTTGGGGGCGTATTTCAGTCCGTAAAATTTGTGCGTACTGGCGATTTCGGGCTGAAATACCCCCCCCGGTCTTACGGTAATCCACGTTTCTGGTATTGTGCGGCAGGGAGAGAAGGACTGTACTTTTTGGGGTTGGCACGTGGTAATGCTGTCTATGGGGGCCCCGAGGCCGGGCCCCCCCCCCCTGTCCCTCCCGCCCCGTAAAACGGGTAATTTGCGGGGGAAAATTTTGTCCCGCGTTAAGTGTGTTGAACATGGCCTAAGACCCGTCTCATCGCCCCCTGGGTCATTTGTGGCTGTAACTGTAGTGGGCGTCCACCCCCGGCACCTTCAAGTGACGCTCCCAAATCAGTGGCCGGGTGCTCTGAGTTTTTTCCCCATCTCTTTTTCAATGGTGCCTTTGCCCACCAACTTTTCATTTAACCCGCAGCACAGCCAGGGCCCAAAATCTTGTTTCAAACCCTACTACCCTCTTTTTAATTTATAAAACACGCCCCTTTTTCCAATCGTAAGTGTGGACAGCCTACCACACACCTTTTATAACCACCCAAACCAGTCACCCCACTGTTCCTTCATGGCTATAGTTTACCCGTTTAGAAAGTAGAAAGTGGTCATAAAAAATGTGACTTTACGGTGTAGGCTGAGATGGGGGAATTTATTCTAACGAAGTGGAAAACGTTTTGAATTTCAGGAAAACTTCGGTTCGGACCGGGCGAAATTGGGGTACTTGGGTGAAAAAAGTGTGCTTTTGATTGATAAAATGGCTGCGAGACATGGGCTCATGGGGCAAAGCATCTGGGAGGAAGAAGGGTAGCCTGCATGCATGTGCAGGTGAAGCCAATCAAGACCGGCGGGATTCTGTGACGTCACCCCACTATATAAAACCCAGCGCGCCGTGGGAGCTCCCCCCCTCTCACTGTTGATGGGAAGGTGGTGCGGGTGATAGGCTTTTTGGGAATGATTTTTTATTTTAACCCCATTTCGTGGGGTGTTCAGCTTGTCTCAGAGATGTTCTCTGAATGTTCTATTTCTGTTTTTTTGGGGGTATTGGATCTGAAATCCAGTGTGCGTCACTGAGCTGATATACATTAAATTTCCCAAGGGGGACAAAAACAGTTCCTGTTTATTATTTAAGAACAGCGTTTTTACAATACAAATCCACTTCTTTTTTGGGGCTGTGAATTCTATTGCGCAATTTACATCCGGGGGTTAAAATTAAGCGTTGTTTTTGGTGTGCTGACAAAAAAAAATTTTTTTTTTTTCAACGCCAAAATATATATTTTTTTTGGGTAGCCTAATTCACAAGCAAAGGAAAAATTACAATGTATTCTTTTTGTGTGGCGTAGAAAAACACGAAAATTGTAACACGTATAGTTTGTGGGGGCTAAATTCTTTGGCGAAATTTTTCATCCGGGGTTAATTAGCTTTTTTTGCGGGTTTTTGCTGACAAAAATAAACGTCTTTTTAAACCCCAAAATATATATTTTTTTTTGGTGGCCTTTAAATTACAAGAAAAGGGCCCAAATTTCAACTGATCTTTGTTGTGTGGCGTAAAAAAGCAATTGAAACCGACTAGTTTGTGCGGTCAATTCTTTGGGCAATTTAACCCGGGGTTAATTAAGCGTTGTTTTGTGGTGTGTGACAAAAATAAACCGTCTTTTTCAACGAAAAAATTATATATTTTTTTTTGGTAGCCTAATTTCACAAGCAAAGGAAAATTCAAAACTGTTTTTGTTGTGGGGCGTAGAAAACACGAAATTGTAACACGCTACTGTTTGTGCGGCTCAATTCTTGGGGCAATTTAATCCGGGGGTTAAATTTAAGCGTTGTTTTGCTGGTGTGCTGACAAAATAAACCGTCTTTTTCAACGCCAAATATTATTTTTTTTTTTGGGTACCCTAATTCACAGAAAGGGAAATTTACAACTGATCTCTTGTTGTGTGGCGAAAAAAAAACACGAAAATTGTAACCGCTACTAGTTGTGCGGCTCAATTCTTTGGCGCAATTTACATCCAGGGGTTAATTAAGGTTGTTTTGGGTGTGTGAAAAAAATAAACCGTTTTTTCAACGCCAAATATATTTTTTTTTTTTGGTACCCCTAATTACGAAAAGGCAAATTCAACGTTCTCTGTTGTGTGGCGTGAAAAAGCAATTGTAACACGCTTTTTTTGTGCGGCTCAATTCTTTGGCGCAATTTAAATTCCAGGGGTTAATTAAGCGTTGTTTTGCGGGTGTGCTGACAAAAAAAACCGTCTTTTTAAACGCAAATAATTTTTTTTTTTTTTGGTACCCTAATTCACAAGCAAAGGCAAAATTACAACTGATCTCTTGTTGTGGGCGTAGAAAACCGAAATTGTAAACGCTACTAGTTTGTGCGGCCCCAATTCTTTGGCGCAATTTAATCCGGGGTTAAATTTAAGCGTTGTTTTGCTGGTGTGGCTGACAAAATAAACCGTCTTTTTCAACGCCAAAATATATATTTTTTTTTGGACCCTAATTCACAAGCAAAGGAAATTTTTCAACGTTTTTTTTGGGGGTTTGTGGGTAAAAAACACGCATTGAAAACACGCTATTGTTTGTGGGCCCAATTTTTTGGGCGCAATTTACATCCGGGGGTTAATTAAGCTTGTTTTGCGGTGTGGTGACAAAAAAAACCTTTTCTTTTCAGCCAAATTATATATTTTTTTTGGTACCCTAATTACAAGCAAAGGAAAATTTCCTTATCTCTTGTGTGTGGGTAGAAAACACGAATTGTAACCGTACTGTTTGTGCGGCTCAATTCTTTGGCGAATTTACTTCCGGGGGGTTAAAATTAAGCGTTTTTTTTTGCGGGTGTGTGACAAATAAACCGTTTTTTCAACGCCAATATATATTTTTTTTTTTTGGACCCAAATTCACAACAAGGCAATTACAACTGTTTCTTTTTGTGTGGGGGTAGAAAACAGAAATTGAAACCCGCTAAGTTTGTGGGGCTCAATTCTTTGGCGCAATTTA
Source organism: Phyllomedusa bahiana (assembly GCA_025379985.1). Taxonomy (NCBI): domain Eukaryota; kingdom Metazoa; phylum Chordata; class Amphibia; order Anura; family Hylidae; genus Phyllomedusa; species Phyllomedusa bahiana. Next base: position 25,244 of record JAODAL010008583.1, on the reverse strand, counting down.
CATCCGGGGGTTTAAATTAAGCGTTGTTTTGTGGTTGCTGACAAAAATAAACGGTATTTTTCACCCCCAAATATATATTTTTTTTTTTTGGTTTAGCTAATTCAAAAGCAAGGAAATTACAACTGATTTTGTTTTTTGGGCGTAAAAAAACACGCAATGTAACACGCTACTAGTTTGTGCGGCTCAATTCTTTGGCGCAATTTACCCCAGGGGTTAATTAAGCTTTGTTTTGCTGGTGTGCTACAAAAAAAAACCTCTTTTTCACGCCAAAATATATTTTTTTTTTTTTTGGTACCCTAATTTTCCAAGAAAAGGCAATTCAACTGTATCTTTTGTTGTGGGGGTAGAAAACCGCAATTGTAACACTACTATTTTGTGGGCTCTTTTTTGGGCGCTTTTTACATCCAGGGTTAAATTTAAAACGTTGTTTTGTGGTGTGCTGAAAAAAAATAAACCTTTTCTTTTTAAACGCCAATATATATATTTTTTTTTGGTAGCCTAATTCAAAAGAAAAGGGCAAATTACAATGTTCTCTTGTTGTGTGGCTTTGGAAAACACGCAATTGTAACACGCTATTTGTTTGTGCGGCCAATTCTTTGGCGAAATTTTAAAATCCAGGGGTTTAAATTAAGCGTTGTTTTGTGGTGTGCTGACAAAAAAAAACCGTTTTTTTCAACCCCAAAAATTTATATTTTTTTTTTGGTAGCCTTTTTACAAGCAAAGGCAAATTAAACTGTATCTTTGTTGTGTGGGTAGAAAAACGCTTGAAAACACCCCAAATTTTTGTGGGGCTAAATTTTCTTTGGCGCAATTTACCGGGGGTTAATTAAGCGTTGTTTTGCTGGTGCTGACAAAAAAACCGTTTTTTCAACCCCAAATATATTATTTTTTTTTGGTAGCTAATTCAAAGCAAAGGAAAATTAAACTGTATCTCTTGTTGTGGGCGTAAAAAAACACGAAATTGTAACACGCTACTTTTTTTGGGGGCTCAATTCTTTGGCGTTTTTACCCCGGGGGGTTAATTAAGCGTTGTTTTGCTGCTGTGTGACAAAAAAAAACCCGTCTTTTTCAACCCAAATTTTTAATATATTTTTTTGGTAGCCTTTTTCAAAGAAAAGGAAAATTACAACTGTATCTCTTGTTGTGGGGCGTAAAAAAAACACGCAATTGTAACACGCTACAACGCTATTTGTTTGTGGTGGCTCAATTCTTTTGCCAATTTACTCCGGGGTTAATTAAGCGTTGTTTTTGCGTGTGACAAAAATAAAACCGTTTTTTTTAACACGAAATATTTTACATTTTCTTGTAGATAATTCAAAAGTGAAGGTTTTTTAAAGCTGTTTGTGCTTTTACATTTAGAAAAAACCACAGTGTTGTAACGACACATACAAGAAAATTTTTCCCTGGCCATTTTGGAGGCATTTATACCCAAAGGGGGTACCCAAGCTTGTTACGGGGTTCATTGGAGTCAAAAAACAGGGTGTATTTTTATCATATCAGATAGCTTCATCAAACGTGTCTGTCATTTTGAAAAAAACAGTATGCGACGAGGGGGGCGGGGCTCTGAACTGCGGTGGCGTGGCCAAAACTTTTCTGAAAGGGCCCGGGCGCAGCACAGCAAGGGGCTCGCGGGCAGGGGTCCTCGTAGGCCAAAACTGCCGCTGTATTAGCGGCCGGTTTTGTCAGAAACCCCCTTGGGTTCGTTGGGGGATAGGTCTCCTCTTCCTCCCAGATGACATCTGCCCAACCCCAGCCAAGGTGGGTGGGCCCCCAGACACAACATTAGTTGGCATGGCCCGGGAGCGGGGTCACGGCCCTCACCTGCCCTCAGCCGCCTCTGTCCCATCCATTTCCCTCGCCAGGGATTCTATGTGGTCGGGCTCAGCGCCCTTTTTAGCGGGTGAAAAATTTGGGGGGCAGTCAGCCTACGGGGCGCGAAGAAAGGGGAAATATCCCCGTTTTGCAGTGGCGGCAAAAGTATGATGTGGAGAGTGGTGGGAGGTCATGTGGGAGAGGTCAGCTGGCTTCCCAAAGACCGGTGATGAGGCAGTAGGCGATGAAAACAAATAGATGATGATGTAGCCGCCGCTTGGGAGCCGGGTGAAGCAAGGGTTCTCATCGTCGGAAAGAGGGCGAGCTTGCGCGTCAGGCAGCGGCGCAGCCGGCAAGTGGGTTGTGGGCCCGTGAGTCAGCAGGGTGCGCAGTGTGAGGTGGGGGACCCAAAGCGGCCAGGGGGGTAAAAAACCCCTTCGCAGGGTTTCCAAGACAGTAGCGGCACGGGGTCAGCGGGCAGCGGCGGCAAAATAGTCACTCAGTGCGGAGCGTTGGCGGTAAAATCAGTACTCGGCGGTGTGGCGTCTTTGCTAAGACACCCGGGGGAGCCGAATATGGGTATATGTAGAATCTGTGGGCAGAAAAAGGAAGCGTGGCCAGGGAGCTAACGTTGGCACAAGGCCCCGGTCAACACATGGCGTCACCATCCGGTGGCCTGGGGGAAAAAGTGGCTCGATGTGGTGGTCCACCTTTCCCCCTGCGCAGCAGCAGCGGGGCCGTGGAAAGCATGCCATTTCCCAGTCAAAGGTCACCCCCTTGCAGAAGGCAGCTGTTTCTCTTGACATCCCCTTTCCCGGTCCGTGCTCCTGCTCCCCGTATCATGGGCCAGCGTCGTTCAGAGAGGCGATTGTAAAGAGAAACAGTTGCGTCCAACCTTCCTTTAAATGCAGGGAGCTGACCCTGCTCCTGCCCAAATTGTTTGTTCTGCAGTCCCTCCTTTCCAAATGGTGGACTCTGCACCATTAGGGAACTAAAGGGTTTCCGAGCCCCAGTGGGAGTTCCAAGCTAATTTTTTTTCCCCCAAAAAAGGCCCAGGTTACGCACTATAAAAAAAAATTTTAGAAAAAGAAAGTGGGTCATCCTTGAGTTATCGGTTTGTTCCCAAAGGTCACGGGCCCCGCGCGGACGTCTGGAGCTGTAACTACGGTCAGGGCCCGTAATGTCCTTTACGGCCCACTGGGTGAATTTTGCTTCCCGCCCAGGACACCAACAACTTGGACAGGAGAGCGCTTTCTCCTAGTTGTCAAATGCTGCTCCGGCCAATGTCCCCCTCCTCCTCCTCCCCCCACCCCTTCTCAGCCTCCCCAAATATGCTCCCTCATACCCCCTGTGTAGGGCACACGGTGTCACGCAGTTTCACCTGCTTGCCCCGGGAACAAGTCCCGGGGGGAAAAATGCTCCGGGCATGCAGCAAGAAATCGATGTGTGGCTTTCTCCCCGCCAACTGCAAATCGGAAATGGTGACGGACAATGGGAGGAAATGGTGTCCGGGCACGAGGGGGATGGTCTGCGCCCTGCATGGCGCCGTGTTCAATCTGGTTGTAAAAAAGGTTCCCGAAAATCTTTTCCCCCGATTTCAGAACATTTGAAAATGGCCAGGAAAAGTGCATGCACTTTACCCTTTTTTTGACAAAGCCAGGAAAACCCCTGGTTGCAGCGGGAGAACGGCCCCCCCAACACGCTCTGATATGGATGTTTCCACCCGTGGAATTCCGCCTGACTTTTGGACCGATGTTGAAAAGAGAAAGGCCATTAAGATTTTTTTATGACCAGGCAGCAGAAGTACTCCCCCGTGTAAATTTGTGTCAGCCCGTGGCAGCTCTGCGTGAACCTGCCTTTTTTTGGGCCATTCGGGGGAGGCCCCGTTATTTGTGTCGCGGACTACGGGTGAATAAACGTTTTTTCCCCTGCTTCATGTCCTGGAAAAAGATGCTGAAAAATTGTTGGGAGGGGATGGAGATGTGGCGATCATCTCGTGGCCCATGAGTCCGGTGGGGACTGAAATGGAGGAGGAGGAGGAGGAGGAGGAAAAGGGCAGAAGCATTGTTGGGGAAATGGTGGATTTTCTACCCAGGTGAAAAGAGAGGGGGCGGGGCGCTGGAGGAGGTGGAGGGATGGGGGGTGGGGGAGGAGGACTCCCCCAAACACCGTGGCAGTTTCGTGGAAAATGGTGGCAGGGGGCCCTGGGTCACTTGTGCGATGTCCCCCCAGATGCTTATTTGCTGGCTAGTGACAGCCCCAAAAATCAGCACGGCAGAGGGATGACTTCGGCTCTCCCCCTATTGGACCCCCGCTAGGTCCAAAATGGGAGCCTTTTTTCCCAGCTATTGAGAGGGAAGACAAAATCAAATATATTGGGGGAAACTCCCCTAATCAGTTGGCCCCTGCCTTGTCGGATCGTCCCCCTCTGACAGGTTGACCGGGGGGTTCCTCCCTAGTATACTGCCCCGGTGCTGGGGGAAGGTGGGGGGGGTGGAGGGTACCGCTCCATCAGCAGTAACCCCAAATCTGGAGTCACTAAAGAGCAGCTTCTTCACCCCCCTGTGAGGAGGGCAGTCACCAGCAGCGCAGCGGGAGGACTGGGCATTCCCTGAAACACAGGTTGTGGCCTACTTGGACGCCCCCTTTCCCCCCGTTAGAAGATCGCGGATACTGGGCAGCCAAATGGATGTGGGCCCCAACTTGCCGAGTTTGCAGTGGAGAAGTGTCCCGCCCGGCCCGTAGTGTGGCATCAGAGGGGTGTTCAGTTTCGGGGGGGCCTCGTTCCCCCAAGGGAGAACCCGTGTCCCGGGAAAAGTTGAGATGACTTTGTCAAAATGAAACAGGCGTGGATGGCCCGGGTTTCCACACACCAATGCCCTTAGCGTCAGTCTGGGTTTTAAAACTCTGCCTCAGCCACTATTTGATGCCCCCACCCGCCTGATGCCCACATCTGCTGTAGTTTCTCCATCTGCCCACCACCGTCTTTACCAGGGATGGGTTTTTGCCCCCACCTCAAAATTCTGTCATTGTGCCATCTATGTGCTATGTTTCTGCTGCGTTGCTGTTGCCGTGACATCCACATGTGTCATTGTGCCCTCTGCGGCCCGTACTGTTTTTCCACCTCCAGAATGTCATTTTGCCCCTCTTGACCTCATGGTTTTCTCCCGTCATCACTCCATCTCTGTCTGTGCCATGCCTGACCTCTGCTGCTGCCGCCGTGCCCCCGTCTCAGTCATTGTGCCGCTCTGTGGCCCAATCTATTTTTCCACCTGCGAAGTCATTGTGCCACTCTCTGACCTCTGCTGTTGCTCTGTCATCACCTCCCTCTCTGTCATTGGCCATGCCTGACCCCATGCTGCTGCCGCAGTGACCCCCTCAGCATTGGGCCGCTCTGTGGCCTAAAACTATTTTGCCACCTGCAGAATGTCATTGTGCCCTCTTGACCCCATGCTGTTGCCCCTGTCATCACCCCTCACTCTTGTCATTTTGGCCCCTGCCTGACCCCAGCTGCTGCCGCCGTGACCTCCCGCTTCAGCATTGTGCCCCTCTGTGGCCCAAAACTTTTTGCCCCCGCAGAAAGTCATTGGCCCTCTCTGACCTCATGTGCTGCTGTGACTCCTGCGTGCCCCCCAAATGTGTCTTTTGGCCCCTGTCTGACCTCATGCTGTGCCCTGGTGTGCCGGTGCCCTCCACACGTGGCTCTCCCGTTTTTGCCACCTCCAGAATTTTTCATTGTGCCACTGTCTGACCATACTGCTGCCCCCGTGACCTCCCCCTGTATCATTGTGCCACTCTGTGGGGTAATATGTTTTGCCACCCCCAGAATCCATTGTGCACTGTCTGACCTCTATGCTGCCCCCCGTGCCTCCCCCCAAATGTGTGATGTGCCCCTCTGGCCCTATTTTGTTTTTCCGCCTCCTTGTATTGTGCCCCTGTCTGACCCCAATTTCTGCTGCCGCCCCCGGGCCCCCACACTGTTTTTTTGTGCCACTCTGTGGCCTAATATGTTTTGCCGCCTCCTAATGTCATTGTGCCCCTTTGACCTCATACTGCTGCCCCCCGTGCCCCCAACTGTATATTGTGCCCTCGTGGGCCCAATATGTTTTTTCCCCCTCCTTTAAAGTCATTGGCCACTGTTGCTCATACTGCTGCCGCCGTGACCTCCACACTTTTATTGTGCCCCCTCTGTGGCCTAATACGTTTTGCCCCCTCCCCTAATGTCATTGGCCACTGTTGACCTAACTGCTGCGCCGTGACCTCCACACTGTTCATTTTGCCCCTCTGTGGCCTAATACGTTTTGCCGCCTCCAGATGTCAGTGCCCCTGCCTGACCTCTGCTGCTGTGGCTGCCGCCCCTCCCCCACACTTTCATAATGTTGCCATGAGCCTGCTTGTTTTTTTCCCGCTTTCGCTGCATGACTTTATCAGGGTACATTCCCCCTTGAGTTTTTTTGGCAGTTTTGCCCTCTTAAGTGCCCAGGGGGAATTTTATAGTGAAGCGATTTTTAAGAGCGGGGCATTTTGTGGGTCTACTAAAAAAAACAAATTGTTGAAGACCAAACCAAAACGCCTCTGCAATTTTTAAGCATGGACAAGTTCTACGCACCCGCAGGCTCGGGCGCCGGAAATAGTGTTTTTTAAAAGTGATTCTGCCGAAGTAATTGGACCGAAAAAGAATTTTTTCGGAAAATTCGGCGAAGGGGACCCCCGAATTTTTGAGAAATTCGGCCATCTCTAGTGTAGACATATGTGCCTATGAGTCATTGTATCTCTTGTCCCACGTCTCCGGTAACTTAGCAGGAGGTGCCAATGAATACAAGCTGCATTCAGGTTAATGAGAAGATAAATCTGTGTCTGTGCTCTTCTATTCAGTTTATCCTCAGAAAAAGCGACATTGTAAGTATGAATGTATTGCTTTCGCTATGGTGAGGATTACCTTGATGAGTAAGCCTCTTAATGTATGTCTGATTCAGTCCCTTTACCCCTGGCAGAAAGAGCTCAGACTTTAGGTAAAGTTGCTTAAGAAGTCACACAGCGATGAGTTATGAAAGGATAAAAGAGAAGAACCAGACATAAACAAGGAGATGACTAAGACAGGGCTTCATCCTACACAATGAGGGCTACAATTGAGGCAGTAGGAGAGACAAATGACTAACCTGTATTAGATGATGAAGACTTAGTCCTACGTAAAAACTGAGACAAAGTGACAGGCAGGCAATGGGATTGAGCAGGGCTGCTTGTTCCTGCCACTAGCGCATAGATGAGAACAATGGAACAAGTCCCCATGTGTCAGATGAGAGCTCCCAGCAGCTGGTTGACTTCACTTACTATCATAATCAAACACCTCATCTCCCATCCAGTCCATGTAATTGGGAAAGTAACGCAAAGAGATTAAATAAGGGATCGGAAGCAAGATCGATTTCTGAAAATAAGACCGACAGGGTCAATAGCCATAGGGCAAGAGTGACCAGCAGCCTCGGAACATCTTGGGGCAATGGAATTTGATGACTTGGGATGATGGAGTCTGAATCAGAGAACAAAGCAACACGATAGCGCATTAAAACATAATATTTAATGAATGTAGTTAATAAAAATGGCCAAATTTATCTATTAGTGTCACGGTTCACGCTGCCGTCCCTGCCTTGGACTGTCGCCGTGTCCGTGCCTGCATATGTCTCTGCTGGGGATCCCTGTGTGTTCTCCACTGTAAACCTGCCTGTCCTGTTCCTCCTGCTTCCTGAGGTCCTGGACGTGCACTGCGCCTCCTAGGGCGCGCGTGGCAGCTTCCTGCCCTTTATTGGGTCTGTGTCTTCCTCTTGACCTGTGACCCCTGGTTATAAGAGGAACTTCCGCCCTTTGCTCTGGGTCAGTCCATTGTTGTGCCTCATGCTGAGAGGTTGTCCATCCGAGCTCCTGCCAGCTTCTCAGGTCTGCTATTCTGGACCTAACCCCTGAGATGCTTGGTTCAGTTCCTGCAGTTCTTCAGAGCTCCTGACCACCTGTCTGTCGTCTTCCCTGTGCCCGTCCAGTACCTGCTATGTTTCTGCTGTCCTTGGACTCATACGTTTACCTGATGTATCCTGCCGTTATACCTGTCTAGTTACCTGCTGCATCCTGCCGTTATACGTGTCTGTTACCTGATGTATCCTGCTGTTATACCTGTCTAGTTACCTGCTGTATCCTGTTGTTATACCTGTCTGTTACCTGATGTATCCTGCCGTTATACCTGTCTAATTACCTGCTGTATCCTGCTGTTATACCTGTCTGTTACCTGTTGTATCCTGCCGTTATACCAGTCCAGTACCTGCTGTGTATATTGCCGTTGCACCTTTTCAGTTTCCTGCTGTATCCTGCTGCATACATTTTCCTGCTGTACCTGTCTACCACCGCTTCTGTGCGTGCAGTTCCTTTCCTGCACCCCGGCTGTCACCGCAGGTAGCCACATCAGGAGTAGCGACCTGGGGGTTCCCCGCAGCAAAGTCCGTCCTGCTTTGCGGCGGGCTCTGGTGAAGACCAGGGGCCACTTATACTCCGCTCCCTAGTGTGGATCTCTATCTACCATCTCACCTGCGGTGATCACAGTGGATCCACACCTGGTTACCAGCCATCGGCGCCTCAGCGCATGCTGTTACCACCAGATAGTGACAATAAGATAGGTCATGAATTTGAACAACACTCATCCAATCAAAACGTTGTGGTTCCCTGGTGTCACTAGCTATAAATAGTGCACCTTCCAATAACCCTACAACAATTTGAGATAAAAAAAATCATTGTTGGGTTATTTGAGGGTGCACTAGGGCTAATTTTTCGGGGCGGGTTCCCTTCAGAAGGACATATTAGGATTAAATTTGGAATAGAAAATTTTTCCTTTTAAGAACATAAAACTATTTTTTTACCTCTCTGATGTCCATGTTCTTGTAAACAGTACCCAGTGACACCAGGGAACAACAACGTTTTGGTTTTGAGTGAGTGTTGTACAAATTCATGACCTATCATAGATAAATTTGGGTATTTTTATTGACTACATTCATTAAATGTTAAGTTTTAATGGGATATTTTGTTTCTTTTTTCTGTGAATTGGTGTTCTATATCCCCACATCATTAATAGTCTGAATTGATAATGGAATCTGACACAATTATTTTTAGCGTAGTCAGTTCACCTGGTGGTAAGGTTACCTTCAAGTAGTCTTATGAATCCCACTACACGGTGCACGGCATTTCTTGTGGAAATAGGGCAGATATTTGAAGAGTGTTTAGCAACCTCAGGAAATCTTGAGACAATGGAATTCAAAAACGTGGGACAGTGGAATCTAAAACTAGTATAATAATTTTATTAAATGTTGATGATGGGATTTAGCCCTATGGATATTTATAGGTCACATGAAAGTACACAGCTCACTTGGCCGTAATGTTATCTTGTTCAAATAGTCTTACAAATCCCATTACTTGATGCATGGAATTTCTTGGGGAAATGGGGCAGATATTCTACAAAAGAAGAGTATCCAGCAACCTTTGGAAAAATTGGGGCAATGGAAGCCAAAACTTAGGGCGACATGTGTGATTTTTGGCACCCAGACGCCATTTTTTTTGCTTGCATTAGTGACGTAGAATGCGTCTGAATCTATGAACCTGTGCTACTGCGGGTCATAGATTTAGCACTTTGCTGCTACAAAGTGACACTTCTGGCTCAGGTAAACCACTTTTAAAGTGCTCTACCTGTTCCAGCAGTAATGCGCCTGGATTTGCCGTACTAAAGCCATAAATGTGTAGAATCATACGGTTGTAGTGCGACACGCCTCCAGCACGTCCCCCAATATCAGGCGCATTACAAAGTGCCGCGGGCGCTGTGTAATGCACCTGATATTGGAGTGCGCCTGGTTAAAAATATAGTGAACAGGGCTGCGCCAGTCTTCGGACTGAGAAGACGCAAAACTTCTGGTGCAGCCCCGTTCATATATGTCCCCCTAATAGTTTTATGAAATGTTGAGGATGTGGATAGCCCTTTGGATATTTGTAGGAACACATAACAGTGAACAGCTCATCTGGTGGTTCTGTTATCTTGCTGAAATAGTATTATAATTCCAATACATGGTGCACAAAAGTCCCTAGGAAATGGGACAAAAGAAAATCCACAAAAGAAGAGTGTCCAGTGATCTCAGGAAAACTTTGCACAGTGGAATTCATAACAAATCGCTGTATAAATTATTGAGGTTTGGGGTCGCCCTATCACAGACATGTATGAAACTTAGCACCGACACGCTAGTTCTAAATCGATATAGAGGATTGTAGAATGAGACCATTTGTATGAAACTGTGGTATGTGGGTTCATAAGTCTAGCGTGTGGTATGCCTTGCGTAGCATATCTTTGGTGCATATTTTGGGTGTGTAGCATATATTTGCCGCATAGTATATCTTTAGCGCATATCTTGGGTGCATAGCATATATCTGCCGCATAGCATATCTTTAGCGTTAAAGTGGCGTGCCTAGGGCAAGTTTTTGCATATAACTGTTCATATATCTATGGAACAGGGATACAACAGTTTTTTAGATCAAGATACTGTATGACAAAAAATAGTGAGCCCCTTTCATACATGTTGCCCTTAGTGTTGAACTAACTTGATTCAGCCACTGGATGGAGGTATTATTTAGTCACTATATTAAAGGTATATGAAGGAATCCTTTAGTGAAGCAGGGGTAGGATTTTAATCGTTTCTCGGCCTCTTGGCTAAGATCAAGTGTAGAATCTGTTCTTATCAGGCCCCTTGGCGGTGTGAAGCTCCGGCATCGCTATAGGGGGTCTGTGTCGGAATGGAGAACCACACTGGGGGTAGGGAGGGGGTGTACACGGTTGCTTGAAAGACAGCAGCCGTAGGTGACCCCCCTCAGGATCGAAGCTAGGATGGCTTGAGGGGACTATGAAGCCCTAAGTGTGATATGCCCCAGGATTGACGACCCTGGGGTGCCTGAACTCACTGGGTATGGGACCCCACATGAGTTTTGGCACATTTGCACGGCACTTTAACTTTCACTGTCCCTTTGAGCACACGTCCTTATTCCCCGGCCTTCTGGCTAGGCAATAGGGAAATTTTTATAATTTCCATCCAGATGTCCGGGCCGTATCCACTGCGCACATTCACCTATTTATTTTTCACGTCACGTGTGTTTTGTGTGTCACTATTTGTGTTTTGGGATGCGGTACCCTTCTGGGACCCCCCCTCCCCCACCCGAGGTCTAGGGGGAGAATGTGTGGCCATCAGGTTCCTTTCTCCCCTGCAAACCCCGGCACTCTTCGGAGTCGGTCACCAGGTGAGCACTTGGTTGAAGTTTGGTGTGGCAGGCCATTCTGACACCAATGTGCAAACTTGTAGGTTTGATCTGCTTCGGCAGTAGAACCATCTGCCACTCTTCGGAGTCGGCTACCGGGACTGCACTTGGTTGAGGTTTGGTGTGGCAGGCCATTCCGATGCCAAGTGTGTGTTCGTAAGTTCAATCTGCTTCAGCAGTAGGACCATTTGTGCGACCCCATGCGGATACCTTCTGGCTCGGTGGGGGAGCATTTTGTTCTCTTTCTGCTTCGTCAGAAGGGAATACATATCGTGTATTCCTGTGCAGGTGCCTTTTGGCCCGGCAGGGATACTCTTTCTGTTCCAGGTATATGGGGGACCCATTACTTTTAAGTATGGGTCTGCGATAGACCGTATCCTGATGCACTGTTTTTGTGTGGCACTTGTGTTGCACTTTTTTTTGTGCATTTTGGTGTTAGTTGCACGTTCTTAGGGCTTCAAGTAAAAAGAAAAAGGGATAGGGTTTTAAACATTATAATTAGTTGAAATTCACAAATGATGCCATTAATGTCCAGTTTGCTCATGGTCTAGGTTAGTTGAGAAGTTAATATTTGATTCTCTTGTGGTCTAGAATGAGTAAGGCTTGCTTCCCTGGCACAGTAGTCTGGTATATTGGGATTGTTAGCATAAGCACTTCTAGAGTAGAGGAGGTGTTAATACCTTTCCTTGTGTTCTAAGTTATTGGAGGGAAGGTTTGCTTCCCTGGTAGACTATGGTAGTAGAAGGTTTCATAAGATATGATTGAAACACAATTATTTCATTGACTTTGTCTCTGCTTTTCAGGAAGTTATGGACAGAGAAGAGAACCCCATAACAAAGATCGAGCAGGGTCTATAATTATGGCACTGAGTTTTGCAACCAAGGAAAAAGGTTCTTTCATGATCCTTGGGACAGTTATTTCTTTACTAACAATATAGTTTATTTGGAGAAGGAAAAGTCCGTAGAGATTCTTTCTTCCCAGTAGCAAAGCGGTTGAGGCATATGGCTAGGACCCCTTCTCTCCAAGGGCCCTAAAGCAACAAAATGATACTCTTCTATTAAATACATTCCCTTGTAAATCCTAAGAATGTGGAGCAGGATATGTATCAGGCTTGGTTCACATCCCATTTTTTTATCTATGTAAGTAGCAAAGTTTAACCTGACCGTGATATAATGGTTTTCTATGTTAACTGTTCTTAGATCAGAACAAAAGCTGTGGAAAAGTTGAGATAAATTTCTGTGTTGTGACATTATGGAGCATTATCTGTTAACTTTATCTTCACTACTTCTTTAAGTCAAAGAAAGACTCTAAGCTGCCTTAAATGACATATATTCCACCCTAAAGGCATATGGTATAATATATTGCTAATACAACCCTCTCTTAGGAGCCACAGAAGAACAAGGACTTGGAAGCAGAGTACTCTGGTCCACTTGTTCCCTGCCCCACTCCAGCGCACAGTCTTGTACTTCCCAGGGAAGCCACTACATTAAAGGATTGCTGCTTTTTATGTTAAAGATCTTGCAAAAAAAAGTCACTTTGCAATATTTGTCCATTGACCGTTTCCTACCTATTCCTAGATATCCCCTCTTGTATGGGCTGCATCAGCTCCTCAGGTCACTATAGCTACATACCTGTTCAGTCTCTCCTGATAGGCTACCAGCACTGGTTGCTATAGTTACAGACCTGGCTTCTACTTCAGCCTAGTGGAAGCCAGTAAACACACTCCTGAATTCAAAATGAAACCAAAAAAACAGGACTGAGTTAAGATGAATCGATGTAGTGAGACAACCCCTTTAAGCTTAGGTCTCCTCTATGTAACAAGACAGATGCAACAGCTTTTTTGGGGTTCAGAGAACACTTGCAGTCTCTTATCACGAGCCACAGGGTCTGCTCCAATGCTGAGCGGTTATCATGGTCAGAGAAGCTATAACTGTCCATTAGTAGACAATGACGCCATTGAAGCTTCCTGACGTATGCATTTAATGGAGGCCAGTGACTATTTTTGTTCTGTGAATCAAAGCTCATGCACATACTCATTTTGAGTATAAGTCTTGACTTTTGTGCCATCATATTCTAGTATTTGTATAGATAACCACTAGAAAACAGCAAGGTTGCTGTCAGATGAGGTGGGGTCTTCACCTCTCCAAAGCCCTTGGTAAATGCTATCATTTTGTCCTAAGACATTTTCATTAGAGCTCTTGCCTGTCATAAGAACTGTGAGTTTAATGAAAGAAGACGTAGACATGTTTCCGTCATTTATTATTTATCCTGAGGTTTAGTGTAACCAGGATTTTCCCTGATGGGCATCGCTGGCATTCTGGGAACATGGAAAAAGCTTAGAATACAACATCGTTTTCCACAGGTAGTTTGTGTTATACATTGAGCAGAGTATATTTCCATATGGATGGTTCCTTGTCTGACAACAGGCCACCTGTTTGAATTCTATGTGAACCTCCAATGGGACTGTATTGCTGAGACCAGAAGGTATAAAATATTTTCCACTTGTCCATGAAGGGGTTTTCTGCCTAAAGCTGTTCATACACATGAAATTAACCCACTGATTTGAGTGGGACCAGACAACCATCTGGTATATAGATGGCTCCCAGCTCTCCTTCAATGATGAATGTGTGTGGGGGGCATTGGTTAGTTAGATTCCAACATGCCTAGTCTATTTGTTTCCAGTGTATATAGCTTTCTCCACTCATCACATTTAGTACACATAAGTTCTTGTGTGAGCCAAGCTTGCAGGTGTATGGAGAGGCTGGATGAGCATTAGGCCAACAGCTATCTGAAGTATATGGCCAACTTTAGGTAAGCCCCTTTGTTGCCCTATTTGCCCATATGAATGTGAGCTGTCTCTTGCCCTCTATTAACCACTTTGTCGTCCCATTTTGGAGGACCTCTGGTTTGCAGAAACAAAATATAGGTTAAGAGTCCTTATAATGAAAGTGCCATCTGAAGCTGCAGAGACCCATAGCATAATCAGTAATAGAGCCCACAATCTACTATGGACCATCTATAATACTTGAGTCCTTTTTATGAGTCAATGGAGCTTTTGGGCCCTTAAAGGGGTTGTCTCATTTCAAAGTTTCATAGGACGCATGAATGAGATAATGCTGCTTTGCTCTGTCACTTTCTAGTCAAGCTGTCTGTTATTAGCATATGAGCTCCCTGTATTCAGACTTCTCTGTTTATTATGTTTATTATTCTAGATTAAATAAATTACCTTCTCTAAGGACAGGAGAAGCTTCTGATCTTATGTAAACAGTAGAGTAATTACAGTACTGTCTTTTGTCTGAAAGATCAGATAACACACAAGGCTCACACTGCTGGCCATGACCTCTGTGATGACTTCACTCCCTGCTATCAGATAGAACAAACAGCAGGGGAGAAGTACACAGGTCTGTCACTTGGGAAACTAGAAAGCCCTCAGAAGGTGATAAAATAATTTGTAGCTCCTTAACTAAAAAAAAGATGAACAAAGCAATATATTTGGAAAACGTCTTCATTTAGTGTTCCCTACATTTTGAAAGCTATTCTTTGTAGCGAGACAACCCCTTTAAGGCACCAGCGATTTCCATTCACTGCTACCTCTTCATCCCTTTAAGCTCTGTTCCTCTATGTGTTCGTACATTGTAGCTGGGGAGCCAATGACAGGTTTTACACTTTAAGGTATTGTCTAATTTAGAAAACCCTCTTAAGGAATTTTGAGTTAGTAGTGTGCTGTTTTCACTTCCAGATATGCATTTCAGAGTGAAGAGTAGTTACAAAGAGTTTCTCTGGGGGACTTGTCTTACAGAGCCTACTAATTTGAATGGTCATTGTGTAATGCTTAATTGTTACTGTAGGGGTGCTGCAGGGAAATGAAGCACTTGTTCTCAGGCTTCCTCACACATAACTGTTGATTCCTGGAGGGTCCCAGACACTTTGTGATAAACTAATTGCCAAGGGAATGTTTTATAGTGTAGGGAGTGTCCAAAGCGGAGGACTGTTTTTAAGATGCCCCTTATAAGATGTGCGTAAATCAGGTAGGAGGCCCCAAACAGCAGCTTCTTAAAACCCTTATACCCTAGTAGCACTTTATACCTCTCATCGGCTCCTCTGAGTCAGTCACTGTGTAGACAAGAGGGGTGCACAAAATAGATTATTTCTGTCAACGAACTTTGCAGATTTTCTAATATAAAATCTAGTTTATTTTTTGCCATGGTTTCCATGCAGTGTCCCTGGTTACTTACTATTGAACTACTGTGCAAAAATCTCCTTCTTTTTCTACGCGTTAAATTCCTTTCCCACATAAATTCTTGTTCTCCGGACTTTTTAAGTGAATTTTTATTGAACAGTATTACTTAAAATGCAGAATAAGTATTTTAAAATGGAAGTCAATAGCCGTCTCCTGATAAACAATCCACTACCGTGTGTTTCCTAGAAGCAGCATTGCACAGGGCGGTTTTATATAGATCAGTCTAATAACCAGCACTAATATTTTGGCCACTATGTTCTGGGCGGTTGATATAATGATACGGAGGTAGTAGAGTTAGATCTGTTATTTAAAGGGGTTGTCTCATCTCAAAGATTCATGGGATGAATGATTGAAATAATGCTGCTTTGCTCTGTCACTGCCTGGTCAAGCTGTCTGTAATTAGCATATGAGCTCATGTATTCAGACTTCTCTGTTAGTCTAGATTAGATAAATTACCATCTAGCAGGACAGGAGAAGCTGCTGAGCTAAAGTAAACAATAATTACTGTCTATTGTCTAAAAGATGAGGTAACACACAAGCTCTCTGCTGGCCACAATCTGAGTGATGACGTCACTCCCTGATATCAGAGAGAACAAACAGTAGGGGGGGGGGGAGTACACAGGTCGGTCACTTGGGAAACCTGAGAGCCCTCAGAAGGTGATAAAATCACTTGTAGCGCCTTTACAAAAAAAGATGAACAAAGCAATATATTTGGAAAACGTCTTCATTTAGTGTTCCCTACATTTTGAAAGCTAATATTTGTAGTGAGACAACCCCTTTAACTCTTTGGGTTGACATGTGTAATTTTAAAGGAATAGCTCCCAGTTAAGGGAATGCAATGAGTTTCCTGAGGTTGAAGATAAAAGAGACATAACACATCAAATAAAAGTGTAATTAATAGAAGAGTTCTCTTTTAGCCACGTCTACCCTCACTTTTAATAACCTTGGGAATTTCATCTGTGGATTTAGCAGAATTGTGAATGATGCTCTGAAGTTTAATACATGCTATCATTTAAGATCAATACATGATAAGCAATATATTTACAAAGTCACTCAAATCAAAAAATAACATAAGAAATGTAGAGGATGGGACACATTGTCAGACACAGCAACAACCATTACTATGGTTCTCAGTGCAAGGAATTTCGCATTCTTGATGTGTTTCCATAACCTCCCGTTGGAATTGGTGGTAATTACAGTTTTGGCTTCGTAGCCTTAGGGTTTACAGACAAAAACGGTTGACTGAACAGAACATATTAACTCTCATTAATGTTAATGGAAACTTAGCACCCAAAGAAGTTGTTGAAGCATATTTCCAGCTCATGGGCCCCCCACCTACCATATGCCGGTTATAATATTGCTATCTTACTATATGTCATAGTCATTTTTAGGCCCTATCATAAACCAGGCAAGGCTGTAGCAAGGCATCTTGTCACCCAGGGCCGAGATTCAGTGTGTTCCATAACTTCCCCCCATACTCATGTCCCAAATCTTAACTAAATTTATCTGCTCTGAAATTAAATGTAACATATATGAGTAAATACACAGTACACACATATTACACAACACACATATATTCATACAGCATACACATTCATAAAAACCAACACATACATGTAAAAGTCTGTTCCTTCAGGACACCAGGGGGGGGGGGGGGGGGGTGGTTGGATAGCTGGGGTGAGGAGCAATGCTTGAGTCATTGAGGAGGCTCCTACCTCCCATGCTTAAGGGGAGCTTATAATATACAGTATATGGAGCCTGTGTATTGGTGGTGCTGGGCGATAGGTCCAGACCACATAAGTGAGGGTCTCTACATATGTGTAGTTATTGGCCAGACGGCCGAGGTTTTTGTTTTGCTTGCTGTCTGGTGTACTGTAACCTGCTGAGGAATAAAACTGGCTGAGACCAGCTTAAAGCCACTGTCTGGGTTGGAGTGATATGAGATATCAGGAGAGAGAGAGAGAGAGATGAGAGAGAGAGAGGTGAGAGAGAGAGAGAGAGAGAGAGAGAGAGAGGAGAGAGGAGAGAGAGAGAGAGAATAAAGCAAACAGACCCCTATGTTCAACCTTGGTGACATCCATCAGGATATCTTGAAAAAATTACCCTGGCATAGACTTTGGCAGGTCTATGTCCATGACCTAAAATATAAACAGGAAATAGAACAAAGGTAGACCAAAAAAGGCTATGTTTGCCCATATAGACCTCTATGTTTCTACCTTGGCCCCACCATGGTACAGGAACAGATACCTTGGCTTGAACTTTTTCTATGTATCACAATGGATGCCTCCAAGGTGGTGCCATAATGGACTAAAATATCCTCTTTTGCACTACGTGTGCTCTGTTTCCTGAATTAATATACTTTATCAATCATAACACAAAATATTACTCTTTGGTGCTCTGGTATGTAAGGTGAAATAAAGCAAACAGGCCCAATGGCTCCAGTTTGGTGACATCATCGAGATATCTTGAAAAAATTATCCTGACATATACCATGCCAGTGCCGTGCTTTTGTGTTCAGTACAAAAAGTGTAAGCATTCGGGAAACAGAGCAAATGTAGTCATAAAGCGATTATGTTGGCTCTTCTTTGGCTCCACTTCGTTAAGGGAACAGGTACCTCGGGATAAGTTTTAAAAATCTAACAATAGAAGCTACTAAGGTGGAGCCATAGGGGAATAAAAAGGCAAGCATATCCTCTTTTGGACTACGTTTGCTTTATTTCCTGATGTATATGCTTTATATACCTGACATAAAAGCCTGGTAGAACCCACTTTTGTGTCTGGTGTGTAAAGTATGTATGCTCATGAAACGACATGAGACTATGTTTGCCCTTTTAGTCCCCTATGGTTTCAACTTGGCCCACCACGATAAATGTCAGGATAACATTTCAAGGTTTCCCAATGGATACATCCAATAGAAGCCAAAAAGGACCTTAGATATTAAAGTGACATACTCACAACATAAGGGACTCTCAGAGTTATCCGATATGGCTGATAGTAAGCATGGGAAAAATGGTGCAGTTCCCTACACTATACTTTACCCTCACTTGTGCCATTCTATGAAGCCACCACTTACATACATGACCTCAGTTGACACTACCCGGGTCGTCAGCCACATAGCAGGTGGAGGTAATGAAGCGGCTTTCCTATGGTCACTGATAATTGGATACATGAAGCTGTAGGCGGAGTTTTACGAGACACGGTTTGTAAAATCGGAGAAATGGAAAGACTGGTTAAATGAAGCACAGTGCTCTCCAGCACGGTTATAATGCTGCGTACTCCTGGTGATGGATGAGGTGCAGTGCGAGGGAGGGGGAATATTACGAAGGGACCCATTGCGATTCCAAACTCGTTATCTCATTAGAAGTTAAATCTTCCTCGGGCTGCAGCACTGAATTCATCAGCAGCGCTCATTAGGAGGCGAGCATTTATCATGAGGAGGGAGCGCAGCAGACAGATTGCTGGGAGTGCGTCATAGTGATGGATAGCTGTGTGATTGTCACTCACGATTATACATTGCGGTGTGTGATAATGCACATGTCGCATGTCCATGCCTGCCATACACACTAGACTCGCTTCGTTCTTGGGTTTTATGGTTTACAGAACGTGTCTGTGTAAAATGCCAGCCTTGAAAATCCCATGGAGGGAAAACATGTTCTGCTCATTATCCGTGATGTGAACGTGCAGATGGGATAATCAGGCTGCTGTGCTGGTTTTATTAGAGAAAAATTCCCGACTCACCTAGCAGGAACCTATCACCCCCCACCTCTTTAAGTAAGAGCATCTGGAACTGCCAAATTAAGTGCTCTCTGTATGGTAATGCTACCCTTTGACCATTTGAAAGTCCCCAGGGGACCAATCAGAGGTAGTCCTAGCTTCACAAAGGTCTACAGAATAGGGAAATGTGGACAGAAGAGTATGTACGTAAGAGAACTGTCAGCTAAGCACTAATTTGCGGAAAAGTTGTCCCCACTCCCAGATGCATTCTTGGGTCAGCTGAGTGGGATTAGCTACTCTCAAATACTCTTATCTTTTTGGAAACAAAGAGTCAGACATATTCAATTCCAGGTTGACCAAACCTTGTTTCTACTGGTAGAAGACCTTGAGCTTCCTCCAGACATGATAGATTGGTGGCAGGTCTATATAATGCGTATAGACAGCTTTGCCATTTTTAGAATAGTTTGTAGATCCAGCAGTTAATCCAAAATTAAATTATCCAACGGGTGCCAGTTGAAGAACCTCTTAGATCCAAATTATATAAGTAGAGCTGGCATTTTCTTTTGTTTATATTCATTATTTCATATGTCAATAAAAAATAAAACATGGGCTCCATTCAATCAGATCCGATTCCAATGGAAGTTTTGGTCCCAATGGGACCTGTATCAACAAATCATCATATGAAATAACAATTATACTATATTAGCAATGTCAATACAACATAAGACAATAAGTGAATTTAGTTGAAAAAATAGTTAAAAAATACGTCTTTATTTGTATTTTATGAACTCACTAATTGTCTTATGTTATATTGACATTATTCATACAGTATAACTGTTATTTCATAGACAATTTGTTGATAAAAGTTCCAATGGGTCCAAAACATTAGAATTGGATTTAATTGAATGAAGCCTGTGGTTTATTTTTAATTGATCTGTGAATATGAACAAAATGAAGAGCCATTGACTTCTCTACTATGAAGCTTTGTTGCTTGTGACTAGTCACTCTAGCTGGCCTTTTGAAGTTATGTCTTTCTAAGCCCTTTAAGCCAGGGTCACTCACTGAGGCTGAGACATGTGGAAACCGCCATGCCAACATGTGGTGTGGTCAATGGCTGCACAATTTTGTTGGTCACCAAAACTGTGCAACCAATGGTTGTTTCATGCGGAGGTGGTTTTGACTCAATGAGTGATGTTGATTCTCTCTGCTGCCAGATTCCCTTGAGCAACCCCATTGATAGACACTTTGTAGACTTGATTTTTCTATCCTTGCCCTCATATAACTAGGTAGAAAAGCTTTGATTTGCTAAGAAAATGAGAAATTGCAAAAACTCACAAAGCAAGATGGTAAAAAAAATGTTGGTGCCGTGTAGTTCTGTGAGGGGGAACTTAATGGGTTAAACCTAATGTAGTTGACATTTTTACATTTATGCCTCACTATGGAAAGCTGCTTTTAGACAGCTACTAATCACCTGCAAGTTATGGACCACCCATGGTTCTCAGAAGCCTGCTGGTAATCTATGTTTGATTCAGCAGAATCGCAAAGGGACCAGCTGTTGCGACTGTATTAGATTTGCCTCAAAAACAGTCTATAGTATTGACTGTCCTCAAATATTGTGGCCCATAAGATCCAGAGTTTATTTTACTTTATATTGTAAGAAGGGAGGGTTCTATAGACGCGGCTGTGATCAGGTTTACCTGACAATGATGTATGATGGGATGTTATACTAATACACATTCAACTTATCAGTTGACCTGAAAACTGATAAGGGTAACACAGTAGTGCTGTATAAGCCATTTATCAGGAAACTATCTGCTATTATATTATTCCAAGTGCAGAAAATATGACTATTTATGCCTCAATAATGGGATGTAATACATAATTAATGGCCAACTAAATGGCACATTATCCTTAAATGGGGTCATAGACCTAAAAAATTGACTAAATGAGTAATTTCAGGAAGAAAGCCTAAGCCCATATGTTCTGTTAGGGGAAATGAATGGTAAATAGTACGGTTGAAAAAAGACATATGTCCATCAAGTTCAACCAAAGGTGGAGAGAAGGTGCAGGTGAAAGGAGGAGTAAAGGACATTTTTAAGCTTTCATGCAGACTTTGGAACTCATAAGGCATGAACCAATCTGCCCTAATGGAATATTTCATTCCTGATCCCAATATTGGCAACAGACTGGATCTAGATGTTCTATACAGCGACATGCTATAGACCCACCACCATGTCCTAGAACAGAGCCACTGTGTAAGAGCAACTTCTGCCTTTTGAGCCTCCAATCCATTACAGTAATAGCGAGCCATCATGCAATGCTACATTTTCCCTCTAAGAGAAATGTATGCATAGGTTGCTCAGTAGTTACAACATCCCCTGACAAAATCAGCTTTGTGTTGAGAGTTTGACCCATGGTCATCAGCTGACACATGTCTGAAGGGAGTCTTCTGGGATGAGATGACCCCTTTAAGAATTGTAGGGTAGAGAATGCTGATTCGTTCCAGCTAAACAAACATCTCATACATCTGATTGCTAGGAATGCACTGTCTGGTAACCACAACTTTCTAAGGGTTGTCAGGTGGCAAGTCCTTAGCATCCGGAACCAATGCAATGCTAGAGAAGCTGTTATGTGACTTGGCAGCACTTATGTAGTTTTCTGTCATTTTAATCACATTTAGTTGTAAATAATTTTTGGTAGATAATTGAATATGTAATATTCAATGTATAATAATATATAATAATAATAATAATAATATAATAATAATAATAATAATAATAATATATAATAATTGAATATATAATGTCATATACAGTAGCATGTACTAGAGATGAACAGAAGTGAAAATTTGCTTTGCCTAAATGACTTTGATCTGAAGCCATATTTCCCTTGAGTAGGACAAATAAGGTTAAAACAGCGATTAGAGACAGTGGTGCTGATAGTACCTAGCTCCAGGGATACAAACCTTGGATCTGGTGCTCCAGTGCTCCAGTGCTCCCGGAGCTAGAGATCATTACCCTTAACTGTCTCTACATCCGTGACCTCCACCAGTGCTTCCTGTTTCCAACAGCTTCATCTTCAAAGTTTATCAACAGTATGAATTAGAGAATTTCAGTATCCATTTTCTATGAGGGAAATTTAGCTACGAAATAGAACATTTGTCCCTTGATGCTTGAGTTATTCAGTTTTTCACAGCTCTACCACCAAAATATTCTTGATAGTTGTTTTTAGACTATTATCATTCTCATCATCCCCATTTGATTTTGACTCTTCTGATCATACTGTATAAGTAATGTTCTGTCTTCTAAGGATCATAAGGCTTCTAATGGCATGGTATTGTAGACGCTTTCAACGTCCAACACATTTTGGACCATTTTAGGTCCTTAGTTGGGGCTAAGGCCTAAAGACCTGAAATGGTCCAAAACGGTCTGGAAATTAGACGCATCTACAACACCACTTAGGGGGACATGTATGAAAACTGACTTGGTCTAAGACTTTGTTTTTCATTTTTTCAGTTTTTTAGAGCACTAAGTGAAATGAAAGGGGCACTCTGATTAGTTGCTATGGGCAACAATGAACATCTTAGACCAAGACAGTTTTCATACATTGGCCATTAGTTTTTATAGTCATTAAATAAAAGAATATTTTATCATCCCTTATCTATACTGCTGGATAAGCTAAATTGTTGGACTGTTCACCTGGCCCTTGTCTCGAGGTTTCTCTGAACATTGGGGCTTGACATTCATGCTGTTTTAAAATATAGGATGGCAGATAAGGTGACCCGTGTTTAGACTGTGTGTAATTTATATATATATATAATATATTATATATATATATTTATATATAAAATTTTATATATATATATATATTTTATATAGGCAGAGCAACCTTAGATAGTTGCCATGTTTCTGCCATACAGAGTTTGCAGCCAGAGACCTGCTGCAGATGCGCTCCGAGGACTTGGTCTTGGTGGGGAAAAGCCACCTATATTGCGTCAGTGATGATAGATTACTGACACATACAGTAGCAGCTAGAATATCTGCAAGGTGGTTATGTATGGGGTGTTGTTTTTAAGACAGCTATAGTGTTGGGTGGGTGCTGATTCCGCATTCCAGGACGGGGTTTTGGTAGGTCTCTGGAGACCTATTAAAGGCTTGCTACTACAAGTGAGCAGGGGGCATGGTTGCTGTCTGGAAGTTTGGAGCAGCAGAGCTGAGGAGAGAGCTCTGACCCCTCAGAGGCTTGAGGGAAACCGATATCGTACTAGGAGAGTACAATGTGTACTGTGCTGGACATTAGGTCCAGACCATTGATAGACAGGACCTATTATTGTTTTTTAGTTAGTGACTAGACGGCCTGAGGTTTATTTTGCTTCTTTGTGTTGTATACTCCGGTGCCTCAATAAAGCTGGCTGAGGCCTGGTGTCAGAGTGCCAATACCGTTCTACCAAGGACGGCAATCCCTGGAGCCAAGTGTGAACCCCAAGGCGGACCAAGTGAGACGTTACTATAAATATATATATGTATATATGTGTGTGTAGATATGTATGTATGTATATATATATATATATATATATATATATATATGTGTATGTATATACAGTACTTTGACCTTTAAATTTTTGTCAATACTAATGATAATTACCTTTGCCAAATGGTGCAAGAACCGACTAGAGGAAAGGCCCTTCTAGAAATTAATATTGACTAATAGACCTGACAGAGTAACAAAGGTTCAGGTTGAAAAGGGGACCTAGGGAATAGTGACCATAATATAATAAATTTCCGTTTATCCTTCAATAGAGTTTTTGGCAAGGAGCCCCAAAAAACCTGAATTTTCGGAAGGAAATTTTTTTTTCTGCTTAGAGAGGCCCTAAACCGTATTGACTGGGACAAGGTGTTTCAATATGGCCCGGAACAAATATTTAAATGGGTATTTTTTAAAAAAATCCTATACTACCACTGTGAGAGGTACATACTTTTGGTAATAAAAAATTAGAAACAGGAAAAAACCCAAAGTGGATCAAAGAGATGTAAAGGGAGGCAATAAAAAATAAAAAAA
Organism: Phyllomedusa bahiana; assembly: GCA_025379985.1. Lineage (NCBI taxonomy): Eukaryota > Metazoa > Chordata > Amphibia > Anura > Hylidae > Phyllomedusa > Phyllomedusa bahiana. The sequence goes on along the minus strand of JAODAL010008583.1, from coordinate 1,093 downwards.
AAGCGTTTCACCTACTAAAAACAGGAGGGCAGTGAGAGGCAATAAGAAGCTATAGGGAAAAAATAAAGTGTGTAATTAAGATAAAGGAAGCTAAGTGGTGACGGAAAGACATATTGCCTTTAGAAAGTAAAATAACCCAAAATTTTTTTAACGATATAAAAATTAAAAAGATGAAAAAAGAAAATGTTGGGCCCTTGAAAAATACTGAGGGAGAGACAGTAAAAGGACGATGAGAAAAAGCAAAAAATTATTAAAACTTTTTTCTCCACTGTATTTAACCCAGGAGGATGATCTTACCGTTGAACAGAGGGATGAGGTAAACTCCAAGTAAAGTTTCTTGTCTAACCCCCGGGAAAAAGTGCAGCTCCGCCTTAGGAAGATTAAAATAGACAAAATCCCAAGGTCCAGATGGCATACACCCCCGTGTCCTAAGGGTTAAGTGATGTCATTTGATAGGCCCCTATTCTTAATATTTATGGACTGTCTAATAACGGGGTATGTCCCAAAGGAGTGGTGCATAGCAAATGTTGTGCCAATATTCAAAAAGGGGTCAAAAGTGATCCAGGAACTATAGGCCGGTAAGCTTAACCTTGTTGTAGGTAAAATGTTTGAAGGTTTTCTCAGAGATGCATCCTGGAGCATTCACTGAAAATAAAAGTTATAACGCCGTTCCAGCATGGGTTCATGAAGGGATCGGTCCTGTCAGCCTAAATTCTCATCAGCTTCTATGAGGAAGTCAGTGATAGAACTGGATCGGGTGAGGCATGGATGCCCCTATATCTAGATTTTTCTTAAAACATTTGATACGGTGCCACATAAAGGTTGGTAATAAAATGAGAATGCTTGGAATGGGGGGAAAAAAAGGGGTGCAAGTGGGTTTAAATAATGGCTCACTGATAGAAAAAAAAAAGGATAGTTTTTAACGGTACATACTCAGACTGGATCCCTGTTACTTTGTGGGGTACCATAGACAATATAGATGGAGCCAGTGCATTTAAAACCGTTAGTATCTTTTTAAATTTTATTAAAAATCAGAATTCACCCCTGATTCACAGTATGTCTTGCGTTTGAATATGAAAAACCAAACATTTAC
>JAODAL010008582.1:0-116628 GCA_025379985.1 Phyllomedusa bahiana | reverse complement strand
CCCCCAATTAAAAATTTTTTTAGTTAAAAGGCAATTTTTTGGAATTTAAGGGGGAAAAGGGGCTTTTTTGAGTCAGAAAATTAATTTGGATTTTTTTCACAGGAAGCAATGAATTTTTTTCTAACAACCAATTTTCCATTAAATAACTAAATCCATACCCCTTTCAGAAATGTATTTAATGGGGCCTCAGCCTTTTGGGAAATGATATGCATATTACATAATAGGAGAAGGCTTTATGGAAATAATATGACAGGGTCTATTGTACAGTGGAGTTCATACCCCAAATGAACTGCTTTTAGATATTGAAGAGAAGGGTTAGGGGAATTGACAAAGATGGCAGGTGCGTGTAATGTATACCTGTCTGCTTATCTTCGGGTGAGGCAGCAGTTGCAAAAATAAAGAATGAGAGGAAGCCCTCACAGTCAGGCTGAGGTGTTTGTTGGGCAGTGCATTGGCAGGGGCAATACGGTAAGAGGGGGGCGCAAGCCCTTTTGGAATGGCGAATTTGACTGAAGGTTTTGGTCATGAACATGGGGGGCACTTTAGCAAAAAGTTATGAGTTGCGCCCGGGAAGGGGGAGGGTTTATGGGATTCTCGAGGGCAAATTGGGTGACACCTAAAAGGGGGTTTTACCTAACAATATAAAAGGGAAATAGCTCAGACCCCATGGATCGGACCCTAAGCCTTGATAAAGCCGGGTTTCTCGAAACATTCGGCGGTCAGCAGACGTTTTAAATTGTGATCTCTCACCCCTGTTACAAGTTCACCTCTGCCGCGGTGTCACAAGGGGCCTTATTTGTTCTGTGTCATGAGATTAGGGACGACGCCCAAGTAGTTTGGGTTGGGTCCCCCTTTCGAACTAGTACTTTGCATAATATAAGGCTCCCGTTAAAGGGGGGGTTCCACCCAAATTGATGATAGAAAGGGTTATTCCCTCTTTCAAAGCAAAAATTAAATGATAGATAGGATCAGGTTTTAAATATGTGGTAAGGTTAAGATTAGATATAAAAAATTTTTTTTTATGTTTAATAGATAGGAACTGAAGGTTTAATTTGCCTAGGCAAAATTGTAAATATAGTATCAAAAAGTCACTCTTTTTTCTCTTGCGAGATTCCCCTTTTTTTGGGATTTAAATTTTTCCCCATACACACATCTCCATTTACAGGGTGGTTTTATTTTAGGATATTTTTTTCTGCACCAAAAATTACTTTTTCACTTATAACATAAACAAACTTTGAAATACAGCTTGTGTATTTTTTCATATACCCATATCTACTTAACAAAGTTTGTTTTATTGTAAATTTTCGATCAAACAGTATGTCAGACAGAGCCCTTCACATAGGGCAGTGCCACAAATGTTCCTGGAGCAGGCACAGGTCGCAGCACAGTAAGGGGATGTCGCAGCAGGAATCACTCAGCGAAGCCAGAACTACCATCTAGTGGCCGTGTGTTGACCACCAAGCCAAGGGTTCTTGAATGGTTGACTAGGTCATCCACGTCCTACCAGATGACATCTGACAACCTTGACATACTGATGGATTATTGTCCGATTGAAAGCAAACACTGGCAGATCAAAGGAAGGGCAAAATGATCAGTGACGTCAACGCAAAATGACACGCCTCCAGCACGCCCCCCATATCAGGCGCATTATAAAGTGCCACGGGTGCTTTACAATGCGCCTAATTTTGAAGTGCGCCTGATTAAAAATAGAGCGAACAGGGCTGCGGCAGTTTTTGGGCTGAAAAGGAACCAGATAACTGGCGTAGCCCTGTACATACATGTCACCCTTAGGCTATGTTCACACAGCTTAAAATGGGACATATCTCGCCCTGTATTTCGCGCCATACTGCGCGAAATACGGGGCGAGATACGTCCCATTCATTACGGTAATCCACAGTTCTCATAGAGAACTATGGATTACGGCTCCTCTCCCTGCTCGCACAGTAAGGCGAGTGGGGAGAAAAGTGACATGTCAATTATTCATGGCGTATACGCGCCGAGAACAATGGATGTCTATGGGGCCGGTGGGCTGCCGGCCCCCGCGCCCCGCCCTGCTCCCGCCCTGGCCCCGTACACACGGCGTAATAGCAGGGCGAAATACGTCCCGCAATGCCGTGTGAACATAGCCTTACTGTTTATTGCACGCAGCACCATATATTACTTGAACATGGTTGTTTTGTTTGTTAAGAGATCGAGCACTTAAGTTTAGGCCATCTATCAGATGCTCCTCTAAAGAGAATATAGTGAGTAGAAAGCTCAGGGAGGACATGAGAAAGGGGGAGAGGGAAGCCATGCCGTAAATAAAGGATACTGATGTTTGACATACTAGGTGGTATCTGACTCTCTAACCCTTTTCTTTTGAGCTGTGTTTTTAGTGAACATAGTTGCATTTCAAGGCAGATTATCTGTCACCAATCTTTGTTGGTATGTAACTACTACAACAAATGAGCAAAGAGTTAAAGGGGATGTATCATTTCATCAGTTCGTGTGTTTCATTGTACTTTCAGTTTCTCAGTTCTTCAAATCCAGGGGTGTTTCTTCCCTCCCAGCTGGGTGTTTCTTAACTGGAGGGAGATGACATCTTCCCCTTTACTGTTCATGCTCGCTCCCGAGTCAGTGTGCTCTTCCCCCCCTCTCTGTCTGAGTCTTATTTTGTAAGAGTTGTTTGTTTACATACCACAGGCCTGCATTCAGTCTAGACAATCTTCTATGAAGCACTGATCTCTTCTCTTCTCACAGCTGGAGCATTAGGCACCAGGCACAATTCTGCTGTTTTCTGATTGTAGAAGCAGCTGCACTGTTACTGTGGAGCTGCTGGCTGTGCAGATTGAAATGTTGCTGGGCCCCTTATTCTGAGTGAGAGAGGTAGGAATGCTTTGCAAATGACATCCAATTGCAAAGTTGCTTGTTTTCTCTGTCCCCTTATTCTACAGACCATTTAATGAAATCATACAACCCCTTTAAGTGCTCTGGGCACCTCATTTAATTAAGTGGTCTTAAAAGGGTTTTCCACCTTGCTGTTTATAAGCAGAAATATGCTGCTGAGGCTGTAAGAAAATGAAAAAAATCCATAAGCTGCGTCCACATGGCAAATGACAAAATATTAATCGGATTCTGAATCAAAATATTTGAACAGTATTTTACTCTCCGTTGCCGATTTTTGTTGTGGTTTTTGGATTAGGTTTTTCAATAGTTTTTTTTATCAGATAGTGCATCATATAGCACTACTGAGTTTTTTCCATGTGTATCCGCATCAAACTTTCTAGTACGTTTTCTGCCACATTCCAAGTGAGGAGAAATGAACATGTTCAAAGTTTTTTTTAAGAAACTACAGTTTTGAAATCCGACCTCAGAAAATCAGAGTCATGTAGCCTAAAACTCGAATTTTCTATTGAGGTCTAGGCGGATGGTTTAACAATTGTATGTTGGCAGTTTTGAAAATCCGAATCCACGTCAAAAACTGACTATAAATCCTTGTTGAGTAGACGGGCCCATATTCATGTTTGTACTGACCTCTCTTACAGTGATGCTACTGCTGGTCTCTCCCTGGATCTTCTGTTGTGCTCCCGAATCTGATGGTTGGGACTTGCACACTGAAGTTGATATGATAGTGCCAGACCACGCTTTAAAAAAAATTCATAGTCAGCACTCTAAAAACTGGTAATATGGAATTGTAATATGTAATCACATACCAGGAGAATTAATTCACCAATGCATCCAAATGGGCAACAAATAGTGATCCTTCACTGCTGCCCGTGCAGAGCCCACTACAGTAGATTTCAGTCTCCCTTTCTTATAAAGCCAGATCTTTATTACTAATGTAAAGGAAAATTTATTTAATTTTTCTAATCCTATATTTAAAAAAATTTCATATTTTAATTAACTATTACTTTATGGGTTTTCCAGGAGGTGATAGGTTCTGTTTAAGTACATATTTAAATCAATATAATGCAACCCTGATAAAATGTTAAGTGCTTTAACAACAAAGTAATTTTAGGAATATTCAGTATTTTCAGTATTTGCCATTTTATTTGTTTACTGTTTTTTGGTTTTTTTTAAATGGAAGTCAACTTCTAGTCAGTTATTATATTATCTTGATTAAGCAAATATATGTTAATTTTTTCTATGATCACTAGTATTTTTAATATTATAAGGTGGAAAGCCATTTAAACTAGCCGTAATGTAGTGAAGCTAGAGGTTCTTCTGAAAATAAAGGCTATGAAGCCGATCAATAAACAGAGCTTTACTTTTTTAATCAACATTAACCAAGCAATTATAGTGTCAGTCTACTAAAAAATAATCCACCAAGCTTTACCATGACAACTATTTTCTCAGTGGACAGGCACAGACAACTGCTATTCCTACAAATAAGAAGGTGGCGGAAAAAGCAGGACTGTTTCTGTCTCTGTATCCCGTGGTTTTTAATTATCTTAAAGAAATTTCCAGATGAAGAAATGACAAGTGATAACTGGATGATTGTGATTTAGGTGAAAGCATAATTTTCTTCTTACTTTAATATTAGCTGTCAGTTATAGCATACTGAAAGAACACCTATCTCTATAATTATAATGCATAACTCAGTAACACATAGAAATCTATTAACTGTAAATAACTTAACCCCCTAACAGTCACATTAAAATTTAAAAAACCTTACAATAATGTTTCTTTTTAATTGTAGATTTTAAACGTGTCAAGAAACTAAAGTTTCTTTTACACTATTACGTGTGTGGACTTTTCAGTGAATTTTAATGTAATTTGTTATTTGTATGAGATAAGTTTAAAGGTAATGACTAATTAGCTGTAGCCCTTGACCTTTTTTTATTGTGCATATAAGGGAGCTTTCACACAGCGCAGTTTTGGTGCAGTTTTAACTGTGTTCCAATTAAACTGTCTTTATTACCAGCAAGATTCTTTTAGTTGTCTAAATTGTTCAGAAAGGTGTTTCAAGTAAGTAATCAATTACAGTGTTTGAAGTCTTGTGCATTACAAACATATTAATTGATTCCTCACTTTGCAAACAGTTTATAGAGGTGAAAAAAGCTTGTTGATAATAAAGGCACATAATTGGAGCACAGTTAAAACTGCACCAAAACTGCGCTGTGTGAAAGCACCCTAAGAAAGGAGACACTGAAATATGTTAGACCTGACGAAATGTGGATCACACATGAAAGGCTTTACTTGTATACTGTATGCTTTTTATGTTTTTAACCCCTTACCACTGCAGCCAGTTTTGACCCTCCCAACAGAGCCCCATTTTTGAAATCTGAAATGTGTCACTATATGTGAGAATAACTTTTTGCCTATTCCTGTGATTCAAAGAATGTTTTCTCGTAAGACATTGTGCTTTAAATCAGTAAGAAATTTTTGTCCAAAAAATCCTTGTTTATTTGTGAAAACCTTTTGACAAATCCTTGTTTATTTGTCAAAATATCATGAAAATTTCGAACATTTTCCATTTTCAATGTTCAAAAACTTCTGCATGTAACACAAAATAGTTTATAACTAGGATCTACCATATTTCTACTGTAGGTTGTTTTTTTTATTTTTTATGACATTAGGAGGCGTAGAAATGTAGTAGTAATTTTTAAGATTTTCAAGAAAATTTGCAACATAGAATTTTTTAGGGACCAGTCCTGTTCTGAGGGGCCTATATGTTAAATACTCCCATAAATGACTCCATCTAAGAAACTACACCCCTTAAAGTGCATCATTTAAAAAGTTTATTAACCCATTACGTATTTCACAGAAATTAAAGCAAAGTGGAGTTAAAATTTAACTTTTTGCTGATTTTCAATATTTTTTCATTATTCACTGGAACACAGTAGATGAGAACAGGAAAATACAACTCAACATCGATTCCCCCAGTACTACCGTTTTTAGAGATATCCCATATGTGGCTAGAAGGAGCACCTACTGTACTTTGGGGTCTCATTTTCATTACGATTTTCTTTAGGCGCCATTACAGGTTTGCGGACCCCTAATGTGATAAAACAATAAACACCGCTAAAAAGACCCCATATTAGAAACTACACCCCTTACAGAATATATCCAGGGGTGTGGTGAGTATATCGACCCCACAGGTGTTTCACAAAGTTTTTTAACATTAGGCTGTGAAAATGAAAACTAAATTTTTCTTTCCAACAATCTGAATGTTTCACTTTCACAAAGCATCCTTGGAAAAAAAGCACCCCAAAATTTGTTATGCAAATTTATTAAGTTTTAGCACCTTAGGGTGTCCGCAAACCTATAATGGTGCCTTAAATACAGTGCCTTGTGAAAGTATTCGGCCCCCTTGAACTTTTCAACCTTTTGCCACATTTCAGGCTTCAAACATAAAGATATTTTTTTTTTGTGAAGAATCAACAATAAGTGGGACACAATTGTGAAGTGAAACGAAATTTATTGGATATTTTAAACTTTTGTAAAAAATAAAAAACTGAAAATTGGGGCGGTCAATATTATTCGGCCGCTTTTCTTTCAGTGCAGCAAACTCACTTCAGAAGTTCAGTGAGGATCTCAATGATCCAATGTTGTCCTATATGACTATTGATGATAAATATAATCTTCCTGTGTGTAATCAAGTCTTCATATAAATGCACCTGCTCTGTGATAGTCTCAGGGTTCTGTTTAAAGCGCAGAGAGCATCATGAAGACCAAGGAACACACCAGGCTGGTCCGTGATACTGTTGTGGAGAAGTTTAAAGCCGGATTTGGATACAAAAAGATTTCCCAAACTTTAAACATCCTCAGGAGCACTGTGCAAGCGATCCTATTGAAATGGAAGGAGTATCAGACCACTGCAAATCTGCCAAGACCCGACTGTCCCTCTAAACTTTCATCTCAAACAAGGAGAAGACTAATCAGAGATGCAGCCAAGAGACCCATGATCACTCTGGATGAACTGCAGAGATCTACAGCTGAGGTGGGAGAGTTTGTCCATAGGACAACAATCGGTCGTACACTGCACAAATCTGGCCTTTACGGAAGAGTGGCAAGAAGAAAGCCATTTCTCAAAGATATCCATAAAAAGTCTTGTTTAAAGTTTACCACAAGCCACCTGGGAGACACTCCAAACATGTGGAAGAAGGTGCTCTGGTCAGATGAAACCAAAATCCAACTTTTTGGCCACAATGCAACACAGCTCATCCCCCTGAACACACCATCCCCACTGTCAAACATGGTGGTGGCAGCATCATGGTTTGAGCCTGCTTTTTTCAGCAATGACAGGGAAGATGGTTAAAATTGATAGGAAGATGGATGGAGCCAAATACAGGACCATTCTGGAAGAAAACCTGTTGGAGTCTGCAAAATACCTGAGACTGATGGAGATTTATCTTCCATCAAGACAATGATCCCAAACATAAAACAAAATCTACAATGCAATGGTTCACAAATAAACGTATCCAGGTGATAGAATGGCCAAGTCACAGTCCAGACCTGAATCCAATCGAGAATCTGTGGAAAGACCTGAAAACTGCTGTTCACAAACGCTCTCCATCCAAGCTCACTGAGCTCGAGCTGTTTTCCAAGGAAGAATGGCAAGAATGTCAGTCTCTCAATGTGCAAAACTGATAGACATACCCCAACCGACTTGCAGCTGTAATCACAGCAAAAGGTGGTGCTACAAAGTATTAACTTAAGGGGGCCGCATAAAAATTTTCAGTTTTTTATTTTTTACAAAAGTTTAAAATATCCAATAAATTTCGTTCCACTTCTCAATTGTGTCCCACTTGTTGTTGATTCTTCACAAAAAAATTACAATTTTATATCTTTATTTTTGAAGCCTGAAATGTGGCAAAAGGTTGAAAAGTTCAATGGGGCCAAATACTTTTGCAAGACACTGTATATCCTAAAGAAAATTAGACCCCAAAAGTCCAGTAGATGCTCCTCTTATTCTGAGGCTTGTGGTTGAGTCAAATAGAGCACTAGGGCCAGTAGGATATCGCTAAAAATTTTATAATCAGGGGACTCAATAATGAGTTGTGTTGCCCTGGTAACATCAACCATGTTTGAGTGAATAATGGAATAATATTAAAAATCTGCAAAAAAGCTAAATTTTGAAATGTCACCTCCACTTTGCTTTAATTCCTCTGAAACATCTAGAGGGTTAATAAACTTCCTAATCTTGCTGTTTTGAATACTTTAAGGTGTGCAGTTTCGTAGACTTTATGGAGGTATCTAACATACAGGCCCCTCAAAGCCACATCAGAACTGAACCGGTCCCTAAAAAAAATATGTGTTGCAAAATTTTCTTGAAATCATGAAAAATTACAACTAAATTTCTAAGTCTCCTAATGTTGTAAAAAAATAAAAAGACATTTAAAAAATGATGCCAACCTACAATAGACATATGGTAGATGTTAGTTATAAACTATGTTATATGGTATAATTATCTGTCTTACATGCAGAAATGTTTGAACTTTGAAAATGGCTTATTTTTCCAAATTTTCACAGCAGTTTGATGTTTTTCACAAACAAACAAGGATTGCATCAATGAAAATATATGACTAACTTAAATCCCAATATGTCACGAGAAAAAAAATCTCCATTAAAAAGTTATTCCCATTAAAGTGGCACATGTCAAACAAAAAATAGAACTCAAAATTGGCTGCAGTGATAACGGTTAATTTCTGATTACTTTTATTGCTGTTCTATGAGAGCCTAGAAGAACAGAAAACAGCTACTGGTACTGTTTCTTAGTTTGTTCTTTTTGTTGTTACTTTTATTTTGTGGATAATTAAATTGTTAATCTTATGTTACTGGTAATAATGGATATTACAATATCAATGCTGTGATTTTTTTAATTTATAGGCTTTTTTACAATAATAAACATTTTTATTAATATGGCACAGAGGAGTGATTAATTGAGCAAGTTCTCATTTTTTCCCTACTATAAAAAATATGTGGCAGATAGCAAAAATGCCTTTTGATTGATAAGGGGGATAATTACAGTATAACAAGAACACAATTCACTGTTACTGCTTCCCACTTACATATCTAAAGCCGTACAAGAGGAGGAACATAAATCTATCTTCTCTCATTCCACGCTACCTGCTTTCATCCTCTGCAACCTAGCTCCTCCTAGTCTGCACATAAGCAGGAACCTTAAAGGTATTGTCTCATTACAGGGGTTGCTTTTTATGTTAAAGATCTTGCAAAAACAAGTCACTTTGGAATATATGTCCATCAACAATGTCCTACCTATTCCTAGATATTCCCTCTTGTATGGGCTCTATCAGTTCCTCAGGTCGCTATAGCTACAGACCTGTTCAATCTCTCATGATAGGCTGCCAGCACTGGTTGCTATAGCTACAGACCTGGCTTCTACTGCAGCCTAGTAGAAGCCAGTAAACACGCCCCTGAATGCAAAATGAAACTAAGAAAACAGGACTGAGATAAGATGAATCAATTTGGTGAGACAACCCCTTTAAGTAAATGCAGCTCCCATTTCGACCTACGCCAGATCAGGCTACATCAGGGATGGAGTTGCAATCCTGATCTCGTTTTAAAGGCCAGGATTTTTCTGACTTTCGCTATGATCTTGTAGAGAGGTTATAAAGGAAAAACTAAATTTTCCTCACCTAGCAGTTTGTATTTCTCTTTTGGTTGCCTTCAGGCTACCTAGTAATTCATTTTGCATGAAACTGTAAATACTAGGTTAGGGGGAATGGTGCTTTTTATCCCTGTGTTTTCATTAAACAAAATATTTTTCATAGTATAGTTCTGGGGTAGAACATTGTAATAAATACATGTTATACTTCTCACTAGAGAAGTGGATCCTATAAGCTGTGATCAGTTTGGTGATGTTTAGGTTGTGGAGTATAAGAATGACCCTCTTTTTTGCCATTTATCCCCACAAGAAGCTATGGAATTTACTGAATAGATTTCCAGGTCACAGTTGTCAAAATAGAATAATATGAGGAACCTAGCTAGGGGTTGTTTATAGAAAGATGGTCAGCAAACTAGAGGATGAAAGAGAAAACAAAATAACCAGGTGAAAAAGACAAAATAGCAGTGCAATCCGGAAACAAGACAAAGGTTTCAATTAGGAGTTAGAAACAAAGTCAAATGAGGGAAAGGAACAACAGTCAATTATGTACTTAAATCTTCAGGTGACAGATTGCAGATTCCCATTTAAAAAAGAAGTCATCAGAGGCTGCCAGTTTTCATACTAATCTGACAGAGCACTCTGCAGTGAGATATAATGTGAACTGGAAGACCAAAGAGATACAACATTCCCTTTAAGATATCTGAGGCAATCTCAGGGCAGGTAGCAAATCAGTTACCTTCAAGATCTTATTCCAAAGTTTGATTGGAATGAGGAAAGACTGGAGATGACCTATAAGAACTTGCTTGCGGTGGCGGCCAAGGGTAGGCGAGGTACAGATTCGTCAGGCAGGCTCGTAGGACAGGCAGGAAGGTCAAGGCAGGCGGCAGAGATTCATGGTCAACAAACGTAGGCAAGAGGGTTCGGTACACGGTAAACAAGACAAGGCTACAGGAACCCTTTCTCAATAGGCAGGGGCACTAAAGATCCGTCAAGGCTGCTAGGAAGAGGCAGGCTTAAATAGGGGCAGTGCCTGGCAATAGCCAATTACCGATGCACTGGCCCTTTAAATCTAACACTGCCGGCACACGCGCCCTAGGGAGCGGGACCGTGCGCGCAGAGGGACAGAGGCAGACGGAGCAGGAGCGAGGCCGGGTAAGTGGACCTGGGCACCGGCAGGGGAGCGGGCGGACCCCGGACCCGACGTGCGGTACGGGGTGCCGCACGGCATCGGGGCACGGATGCACCCGCGACCCGGGACGAGGGTCGCAGAGGCATCCGTGACTGTACCCCCCCTTTGGCCCCACCCCTCGTTCTAGTCTGGAGGAATCTCTGGATTACACTATGGTCCAGAATATTCTCCGGCTCCCAAGACCTTTCCTCTGGCCCGAACCCATTCCAGTCAACGAGAAAATACCATTTCCCTCTAGTCCTCCTCATACACAAGATTTCCTTGTCCACAAAGACATTGGAGGCATCAGCCACCGACGAAGAAGGGACTGATCTTGAGGCGGACATATTTGGCCGACAGCAACACCTTGTCACCCGGGGAGAAGACCGGAGGGGGACTTCTTCTTTTGTCTGCTTGAACCTTCGTGCGCTCAGAAGCACGGAGCAGGGATTGGTGGGTCAGGGACCAGATGGTCCTCATGTCCTGGACCAAAGAATCTGCCGCCGGAACCTCAGACGAGGATGCCAGCGGGAGAGGGGGATGCAGACCGTACACAATGTGGAAGGGAGAGGCGCCTGCGGATTCTGAGTCCAGGGAATTGTAAGAAAATTCTGCCCACGGAAGCAAGTTGGACCAGTCATCTTGTCGAGCCGAGACGAAGTGGCGCAGGTAACACCCCAGAACCTGGTTGACTCTCTCCACCTGGCCATTTGTCTGGGGGTGGTATGCAGAGGAGAAGTCAAGCTTCACCTGGAGTTGAGAACAAAGGGCCCGCCAGAATTTAGAAACATCCCCCGATCCGAGACGATTTGCAGAAGGAGTCCATGCAGACGAAACATGTGAAGAAAAAATAGCTCGACCAAGCGCGGGGCAGAAGGCAGAAGGCAGGCCTGGCAAAATGAAAAAATGCGCCATTTTTGAAAACCGATCTGTGACCACCCAGACAACTGTATTACCGGATGAAGGGGGTAGATCGGTTATGAGGTCCATTGCCACGTGAGTCCATGGTTGCGTAGGGATGGGCAGTGGGTGCAAGAGCCCCGCCGGCTTGTGATGAGGTGTCTTGTTGCGGGCACAGGAGGTACGCAACTGGATGAACTCCTTGACATCTTTAGCGAGGTCCTGCCACAAATAGAACCGGGAGATCAGGAGAAACGTCTTGCGAGCACCGGGATGCCCGGCCACCAGCGAGCAGTGCCCCCACTTCAGGATACGCCTACGGAGTGCAGGACGAACATATGTCTTCCCCGGCGGGACGTTGCGGAGGTCGACAGGAGCTGTGGAGATAAGGCGTTCCGGGGGAATTATGTGCTCTGGAATCGCTTCTTCCCCCACCACATCGGAGGCATGGGAAAGGGCATCAGCCTTCACGTTCTTTTCGGCAAGGCAGAAGTGAATCTGGAAATTAAAGCAGGAGAAGAAAAGCGATCACCTAGCTTGGCGTGGGTTGAGTCGCTGAGCCGTCTGGAGGTACTGGAGGTTCTTGTGATCCGAGTAGATACAAATGGGATGCCGGGCACCTTTCCAGCAGATAACGCTATTCCTCCAGAGCCAGTTTGATGGCTAATAATTCCCGGTCTCCGGTGGTGTAATTCTTTTCCGCCTGTGAAAAAGTCTTAGAAAAGAAGCCACAAGTGACCATTTTGTCTGTGGGCCCCTTTTGCGTGAGGACTGCTCCAGCTCCCACCGACGAGGCGTCTACTTCAAGCGAAAAGGGTTTCGCGGGGTCTGGCCGCGACAGGATAGACACAGTGGCAAAGGCAGTCTTTTGTTTGGAGAACGCTTCCTCGGCCTCGGAAGGGCAGCTGCGTGGACTAGCGTTTTTCTTCGTAAAGGCCACAATGGGAGCCACCAGCGTGGAGAAGTGCGGGATGCACTGCCGGTAATAATTGCAGAAACCCAGGAACCGCTGTATGGCCCGAAGGCCCACTGGGCGTGGACATTGCAATACGGCCGACAACTTGGCTGGGTCCATCCGTAGACCTTGATCCGAGATGATATAGCCCAGAAATGGAAGGCTGGCTTGATGGAAGAGGCACTTCCCTAGCTTGGCATACAGGTGGTTAGCTCGCAGGTGCTGCAGCACCTGGCATACGTGGACGCGATGAGTCTCAAGATCAGGAGAGTACACCAAGATTTCGTCCAGGTAGACCATGACACAGGTATAAAGGAGATCCCTGAAGATGAGATGTCATTCACGAACTCCTGTAAGACAGCCAGCGCATTACACAGTCCAAAGGGCATGACCAGGTGCTCAAAGTGCCCGTCCTGGGTTAAGGCCGTCTCCATTCGTCGCCCTTGCGGATTCGGACCAAATTGTAGGCCCCTCTCAACTCCAGCTTGAAGACGACCCTCGCGCCCCGTAGACGTTCGAATAGCTCGGTGATCAACGGCAGAGGGTACCGGTTTTTCACCGTGATCTTGTTCAGACCCCGGTAACCGATCAGGGCCGTAAGGAACCGCCCTTTTTTTTCCACGAAGAAAGAATCCCGCACCGGGGGAGAAGAGGACTTTCGTATAAACCCCTTCTGGAGATTCTCCCGTATGTACTCCGACATGGTTTGTGTCTCAGGAACGGATAAGGGGTAGACTCTTCCCCGAGGAGGACTGGTACCAGGCAGTAAGTCAATCGGGCAGTCGTATGGACGATGAGGAGGAAGACTCTCGGCTTGTTTCTCAGATAACACATCGGTTTACTCCAGATATACATGCGGCAGGCCGGGCAGCTGTTCACGAAGGGTTGAGCGGGAGCAGGAAAGCACCGGGTGAAGTGCCACCACACAACGCCCCCGACAGTTGGGACCCCAGCGAGTTACTTCTCCAGCCGTCCAGTCGAGCGTAGGAGAGTGGAGCCGTAGCCAAGGAATCCCGAGGAGGACCGACGAAGAGGAGCGAGGCAACACGTGGAAGGAGATCTTCTCCTTATGTAGGACCCCTGCGTGGAGGGTCAGTGGTTTAGTGATGAATTGTATGGTGTCGCTAAGCAGCTCCCCGCTGACTGAGGAGATCACCAGTGGTTTCTCCAGGTGGACCACCGGGAGACGATACTGCATCACCAGGGACTGGTGGATGAAATTCCCGGCGGAGCCCGAGTCCAGGAACGCTGAGACTTGGAACGAGATTCCAGCATCAGTCACGACCTGTACCGGCATCATCAGGCGTGGAGATGAGGAAATTGCACCTAGGAACGCCTCTCCCACAAAAACCTAGGTGCGGGAGTTTCCCGCATGCTTGGACGTTGGGGACAATTCCTCCGGAAGTGCCTGGGCTGCCACAGTAGAGGCACAGGTTCTTTTGCCGACGCTGGGCCAACTCCTGCTCTGTGAGGTGAGCCTGATCATCTGCATGGCTCCTCAGCGGGTGTTGCGACTGGTGCACAGGAGGCCTCTGGAACAAAGGTGCCAGGCGTGGGAACCGGCGAGGGTGGGCCAACTCACGCTCTTGCCGAAGTTCTTCTTCCCTTTTTGGTGAAGCGCACATCCTGCGGTGGCCACCGATCAAGTCGCCTGAGGGACGATGGGATGTTTTCTCGCGGGCAACACATCCTTAACTTGACTTTAGAGCCCCTTCTTAAAGGTGGCGCACAGAGGGGCCCCTCTTTCCAGAGAATTTGAGGCTAATTTTGGGGGGGGTTTGCACCCCCCTTAGTTCCTACAGCCCAACCCCCCCCCTGGCGAAAGGTTTAGGAGGGCTTGTTTTGGCGGGGGGAATGCACTTTGCTTTTTTCCCCTCAACACTTTGGGGGAATTCCCTAGGAAAGAAAAGCAGGCCCGCCTTTTTCCCTTTTTCGTTCCTGTTTTACAGAGGTTTTGGGCCCTTTCCCGGTCCTTCCCAGGGGATTTAGACAAACCCACAAAGCCATTTTTTTCAATTCGGACGGGAAAACTGTTTGGCCAAATCAGCCCCAACTTGCAAAAGAACTTGGGGGTTGATAACCCCCCTCAGATTTTTGGGGGTTCCCCGTCGAATTTGGGAAAAGGGAGCGACGGGCCGGAGCTTGGGGCCCCCCCGGGGCCCAGGGGGAAAACCCCCCCCCCCCCCAACTGGAAAAAACCCCACGGGAGAATGGTAAAGGGTTTTGGCGGGTTTGGGGGGGTGAGGGTTGCTGCTTCATGGGGGAAACAACGGGTTCCCCTTGCTGGCGCTTTTGGGCCCCCATTTGGGCATGATTGCGGGGCCCAACAATGGTCGAAAGGCCCGCACAACTGGGCACCATTGGGGGCCCCGGGGGGACCCCATGGCGGGATCTTACTGTAAGGGTCTGGGGTTATGGATCTGCTGGCCCAAACCCCCAAGCGATGGGAAAGGGCCCACCCCACGGAGCGGAATTAATTAGGCCCCGTTTTTTTACCAGAGCCCCCCGAAAAAGCGGGATGGAAGGGTTGCGGGGGGGGTTAACCAGGTTCCCTTTCCACGGGGGAAAAAAAATTTTTGGCTTGGGGTTTGGTGGCCAAGGGAAGGCGAGGTACGGTTTCCTTTGGGGCGGGGCCTAGTCGGGGGACGGGGCGGGGAAGGTCATGGCGGGCGGAAAGAAAACGGGGTCAAAAAACCCAAGGCAAGGGGGTTCCCGGTACACAGAAAACAAGAAAAGGGTTTCCGGAACGCTTTTCAATAGGCAAGGGCACAAAAGACCCGCAACGGCTTGGGAAAAAGACGGGCCCTTAAATAGGGGCAGTCCCCGGGGCAAAAACCCAAATTTAACGGAGCACTGGCCCTTTAAATCAAACCCGCGGCCGCCCCGGTGGCCCTAGGGAGGGGGAAAGCGTGCCCCGAGGGACAAGGGGGACGGAGCGGGACGTGGGGGGGAAATGTGGCCCTTTGGGCCCGGCAGGGGAGGGGGCCCGGACCCCCGACGTGCGGGACGGGGTGCCGCACGGCATCGGGGCACGGATGCGCCCGCGATCCGGGATGAGGGTCGCAGGGGCATCCGTGACACTTATATGTACTAGTATCATGATGATAAGGAAACATCGTGGCTGATATTCATGTTTTCGGATTGCAATAAGCTTGAACTACAGATTCTGGCTAATTCCAGGTATTAGCCCCCAAGTTAAGGGCAGGTGGAGATCTCTTTTTTTGGAAAACAGCAAATTTAAAAAAGGGAAGGGTTTTTTTTTTTTATTATTTTACAAAAAAAAAAAAGGCAATAGACGTGGTTAGATAAAAAGCCTTAGCAGTAAAAAGAATTATCACACAATAGAAAACCTATGCACAAAACAAGCAGTTAGAAACCTTATTTCTTAAACAAGCAGTGCTGGGATATAGCACTCTAAGGACCTTGGAGTGAAGAAAAATTGTCAGAGAAAGAAGAATACTGGCCTTTTTAAAAATCCCGGAATCCCGCTTGGGGTGATATTTAAAACACCCGAAATCTCTCCGGAAGTAAAAAGGTGCAAAGCAGGGTTTCTGTTTAAAAAAAGGGGGGAAAGGGGAATGAAAACAAGGGGCAGAGTTAAGGGTGTAGGGTCTTGAAGAGAGGGGAAAGGGGGAACATGGGCAAAAAACCCCTTGAAAGGGGAAAATGTGCCCGACTTTTAAAAGGAATTTTACTGGGTTTTACTAAAATGAAAAAAGTTTTGGGTTCTTAACAAACAAAAAAAGGAAATTTAAAACTGTGGACTAGGTAAATTTTTTCAATGGGAATTTTCTGCTGTGCCTAAATTAAAAAGGTGATCGTAAACTAGTAAAGAGTTTGGAAATTCGTGGTAACAGGAATTTAATCAACAGAAAAAGAAAGATTCAGGCTCAAGGTGATCTCTCCCATCTCACCAAGGCTTTAGAGTTTTCTGGCTGTGTATGACTAATAGGACAATTGACATGGGAAGATCCCTTTTGTCTAATTAGAAAAAAAACCTTAAAACAAAACCCCAACTTCATTCCTCTGCTGAATTTAAAGGGTGGTTTTGACCCACTTTTACATAGACTTATCCCAAAGTATTTTAAATTTTGTGTAACAAAATCAAGATAAAGTACTAGTAAATGGTAACCCCTTCAGCAAATGCCCCTAAGAGGAACAGAAAGCTATAGTGGATCTTACGAAAAAAATTTATATTTTGACCCTTTTTAAACTTCCAATAAATGGGGGGAAAAAAAGTTCCCAAAGGAAATCCCATAAAAACTGTGACGTATGTCTTTAAAAATGTTTTAAAAAATACCTCATAACTTGTGCAAGACTCTACTTGGATGTACAGTGCCAAACTGAAATAAGTACTGACTAAGACTTTAAAAAGAATAATTTAAAAAAATTTTAGCTGAAAATTTGGGTTTCCCGGGTTGCCTCTATTTCCTCATATTGCCACATTTATAGTTTGCCTAAAACTCAGAACGACTTACAAAAAATTTTAAAAGGCCGAAACCCATTTTTTGGGGGTTGGTAGGGTTTTGTCCCAAAAATTTTGGGATATACATTATTTAAAAATCTTAAGCCCCTTCACTCAAGCTCTCCCCTCATTCACCAGGGATATCAGATCTGCTTAAAAATTAGAATGAATTAGTGTAGATTCTGGGTCCTTTTTAGCAAATATACATTAGACATGGAAGTACTTTACAAGGCTATTCCCCATGATCTTGGGCTGCAAGTGGTCGATTTTTTTTCTTACAAACCAGAAGATGCCAATTTTGTCCACACAA
Organism: Phyllomedusa bahiana; assembly: GCA_025379985.1. NCBI lineage: Eukaryota > Metazoa > Chordata > Amphibia > Anura > Hylidae > Phyllomedusa > Phyllomedusa bahiana. The sequence goes on along the minus strand of JAODAL010008582.1, from coordinate 99,280 downwards.
TCAGTTTGTGATCAATTTGCTGTGGTTCTCCCTAACTATAAGAAAAACTATTTCATTTTTGATGGTAGGGTCTTGCACCAGCTTCGTAGTACAACTATGGGGCAGTCCTACATGTCTTTGGTGATGAGCCACCATTGTTTTCTGACTGGATAGGCCTGTAAGACAAATACACTGACAAATGAATGAGTAACAATGTTTTAAACTTTTGACTTTCAGGCTCCATATCTCTTTTTTAAAGACTTGTTTTTATTGCCAACACTTTCAACATATGTCAAAACTTGTGGCAGCATTGGCCAGAATTAACAGTTATGTAGAAATTATAAGGTTATACATATTACCATAACATGGGAAGCTTAGTTGGTAATTCAGTCCGACATGAACAGTTAAATTTCCCGGTGTACTACATTAATCGCTAGTCTCAAGGGCTTTAGCCCCGGTAGTTTTTCCCATATATACCCGGATCGTTTGGTGTCTTCTTCCCATACGCTATATTATGTTTTTTTTTTCCCAAATTTTAACCTTGAAAGTAACATAGAACAAGGAGAGAAAAAAAAAGGGGGTGAAGGGGGGAAAGACGAAAAAAAGGGAAAACCTACCTACGACCCGCGCATCCAAAAACCCCAGTCCAAAGCTCAGAGTTGCAGTGCACACCTCCACTTATCAAATTGTGTGTGTCATGTCTATGAATCAGGTTGCATTGGCTGATTGACCAGGTACCAAGTGGTAAATTCGAAAGCACTTTTTATTTTTGTTCTTATGTGTATGGGTAAGAGAGTGATGAACGGCGACCATGTGCGAAATAAATTTTTTGCCAGTCTTTTCTTTTTTGTTGTGTTTGTCCCTATCCAGTCCTTTCTGAATTATGTGACAGTTTATCAAAAAAATAGTTTTAGTGTAGGCGGGCTCGTTGAATCCAACACTGCAGACAGATTTCCCTGGCTGCTGCTCCCACATAATACAAGAGTCGTTTTTGGAAGGTTGGGAGGGGGATGGTAATCTTCAGGGAAGATCCCAAACAATCCCACCGTGCATGAATTGGGCAATTCGGAAGAAAAATTCCTGGTGGTAAATGGAGTGGATTGTGGACAGAAGGTCTGTATCGCCGGGCAAGACCAAAGGCAGTGAAATAGGTATGCGTGAGGTGCCTGGCATTTTGGGCATGTGTGGGTGTCTGAGTGGCCATCAGAAAGCCTTATGAGGTGAGATATACGATCTGTGGGCAATTCGAAAGGCCCATTTCCCCAGTATGACATAGTTGGTAGATATTTGGCTGTTTGTTGAGAGAGGTGAGAAGGAGGCTAGGGGCCCAAAGAGTGAATTTTTTTTGGGCCCCAGTGGGCGAGACCACCTTGTAATTTTGGAATAATAAAAGGCTTATGCAGCGAGGCGTTAAAATTGTGAGTAACGTTTTGTTCGTTGAGATGTTGTCGTGATTTTAAGGAATGGATCTTTCCCAATCTGAATCTGTCAGTGTTTTGTGACTGCCAGCATATAATGCATGCCTGCAGAAAATTTAAAAGGGGTGCGGACCAGGTCCGGAAATTTAAGTTTAGCCTCGTTGAACATGTAAGGGCGTCTGCTTTTGAAGTCTATCAGATCCGCTATTCTATGTATCCCGTACGCCTGCCACTGTTTGAATCTGAGAGGAGGCTTTCCCATGTGAAAATTTGGATTATTTACGAAAGATAACAGAAGGGAATGATTTGGGTTTAATCCTAAGATCTGTCTGTTTTTGTCCATGTTGCCATACTTTCATTATTAAGGGGTTTTGCAGTGTCTCAGGGGAAGATTTTGATAAGTGAGATGTAAGAGGCTCGTCAAATAAGATGTTAGGGGAAAGCTGTTGATCTAAGTTAACTCCGTAAAAGTACTGGAGTTGGTTATCCAGTCTCCTACTACTCTAAGTTGGGGATGCAATACTGTAGAGTTGGATCTGTGGGAAATTAAATTTCCCCTCATTGGGCGGCGTTGGTTAAAGACTATCATACTTGTGCGAGGTTACGGTTGTTCCGGACAAAAGACCGAAACAAGCCGTGATTTCTCTTACTTCCTTTGGTTTTAAAAATAAAGTGGTGTGATTGTAGTAAGTATAACTTTTTTGGGGAAATGCGTTTAATTTTGCCCAAGTTTGCCTTCCCCAATGGGGATAAAGTCAGCCAAACCCAGGTTGCAAAGAGCCTCTCTAGTTTCCCCAAAAGGGGAAATACATTATATTTGAAAATTTGGTTGCATTACTTGGGTATGAGAACCCGAGGTATGATAGTGTGTGACATTGCCACCTAAAGGGGTTTAAGTACCGCAACGGGGGTTGGACGGAACTTTTTTGGAATTTGTCCCCTCGTCTTGTCCTATTGACCCTGAACCCCGGGACAGGGACCCAAAAAGCCCGCAGATTTTCAGTACCCCCGGCAACGCGGTTCTGGGTCAGTAATATAGAGTAAGATGTCATCTGCGAAAGCCGAGAGTTTTATTTGTTTCGAGCCAATTTGAATTCCTTCAAAGGGTGTTGGTTCTTTTCTAGATGTCTTATTAGGGGGGTCAATAGATAAGTTAAGGAAGAGGGGATAATGGGCAGCCCTGCGTGTACTCTATTAAACGGGATTTTAATAAGGGTAGGTTATTGACATTCAAATCGTGTGACAATCTGACTGGCAATGATCAGAAAGGATACAAATTGATCTCCAAAGCCTCTGTACCTCAAGCAGGTTGAGAGGAATTCCCACGACACCGAATCGAATGCTTTTTCTGCATCAAGATTTAAAAGCATTTTTCTTGAGCGTGTTTGGTTCTCATTTTGGATCGTAGCTGCTTGCCATTCTTATCCCCACAGTTGAATGCTTTTTCCTAATTTAGCCTTCTGCGATTCAGATAGCAGAGGTCCTACCATCTCTTGTAACGATCTGCTGTATTTTGGTGAGGATTTTGTAGTCTTGAATTCATTAATGAAATTGGTCTTTTAAGATTGGAGTTCTTCTAGGGTCCCTATCGGGCTTCAGGACCAAAATAGTCTCTGATGACATAAATTCAGATAAGAGGCAGTGTCCCTGTAAACCTCATTTTAGGTAGCTGGTAAGGTGGGGGCCAAGTTGGATGACAAAATTTGTATATTCTGCCGACAACCCGTTTGGCCAGGTGTTTTGTTGTTGGGTAAGTTCTTTATGACTGCTGTTACTTTTCTTGTGTTATCTCTTTCTCCAGGAACTCCCTTAAGAGTAGTGGAGAGCTTTGGTAGAGTTAAATTTTGCATAAATTGCCATGTTTGGCAGCCGAGTCATAGGGGGATGCTTTATAAAATCAGTGAAGTACCTGGCGAAGATCTTTTGTATGTACTAGGGGTGCGTGTCTGGGTGTGAGTCACCAGGGTCCTGTAGTGTCAGGATACTAGCTTGGTCGATTGGTGGTTTTTGCATTCTAGCCCTGAGGGAGCTGACTTTGTTGCCCCACTTTAAGAATTTATGTTTGACCGCCTCTATGCCCCATTTTGCTTGGCCTTGTAAGTAAGTCTCCATTAATTGCTTAGCCCCCAAAAATTCCTCTCTAGTTGTTGGGTTTGGTTGGAATATATGCCCGATTGGCTTTGGTCAAATCGGGTTCAGAAGAGGGGTATTTTTTGCGGGATTTTTTGCCCTCAATTTTAAGTAGGAGATGATGTGACCCCGTAGAAAACCCCCTTTGAGGCAGACCAGAAAAGTCCAACATCAGAGACATGTTCTAGATTATCGTCCACCCTAATTTGCCCAGTGCGTTATTAATACTGTCTTAAAATCCTCCAGGTTCATGAGGTATGATGGAAAAACGCCACTTTTTGATTCTACCTTGGACTTCCTGGGCTGGCCAAAGAGAGGTGTTATAGGGGGGTGGTCTGAGAAACATGATATTAGCTATATCTGTCTCCAGGGGCCTGTGGAAAAAAGACCCGATGAGATGAGAAAGAAATCGATACGGGAGTGGCTTCCATGGACATTAGAATAGAATGTAAAATCCTTCGCTGTGCCATTTAGTAATCGCCACGGATCGCATAAGTCGAGCTGATCTATGAGTGTCAAGAGGCTAGCTATGGAGCGTTTGTCATGTGAGGAGATATGTGATCGATCCAATTCCGGATTGAGGATGTTATTAAAGTCGCCGCCCACAATAAGATTATGCAGGGTTTTGTCTAAGAGGAAGTTATATAGGTCCGCATAAAATTGTGCGTTCGGTTGATTGGGTGCGTAAACATTAAGGAGCGTGTATCGGATTTGATTGATGGGATCTTAACAATAGATATCTACCCCCAGGATCCCATGTGTGGCGTGAATTACTGGAGAGACAGAGGTGTGGAACAATATCGCTACGCCTCGGGTCTTAGATGTGAATGAGGCTGTATTCTGCTCTCCTATCCATGGGGCTTTCAGGCAGTTCAGGCTCCATATCTCACCATTCACCACAGCTTTGAATGTGAGTCTACCAACATTTTATAGAAAATCATCTTGGCTATCTTATGCATAAATTTTATTTGCAAATATTGAGCATATGCTTAGTTTTTTTGTCATGTAACTGCATTGTTACTGTTTTGCTCCTAAAAATCTAAATTAAATTTTTTATTATTTTGTTAGTATTTTGTAAATCCACCGTTGGCTTTCAACACTGCCTGCATCCTTCTGGGCATACTCTTGATCAGATTCAAGCATGTCTCAATTAAAACCTGAGCCCAGGTCTCTTCTACATGTTTCCAATGTTGGTGCATGTTGGTTGACTCGCGTGGGAACAAATACAGCTTGTTCTTTATCTACCCACAAGTGTTCAATTGGATTGAGGTCTGGGGACAGTGGGGGCCAATCCAGCAACCCTATTTCATGGTCAGTGAACCATTTATTCACCAATCTCGACATATGTTTTTGGTCATTGTCCTGCCGGAAAACTATGTCGTCCTTTTCAAAACCATAGCACTCGAGTTTATGAAGTAACTCATGTTGTAGGATACTCACATATACTGTAAGTCCCCTCCTTAGGTAGCTGTATAATTCCCCCTTTTTAGGTAGGTATATAAGTGCCCCTCCTTACATAGGTATGTATGTGCCTCTCTTTAGGTAGGTATATATGTGTCCCTCATAAGGTAGCTTTATATAAGTGCCCCTCTTTAGGTAGGTATGCAAGTGCCCCTCTTTAGGTAGGTATATATTAAGTGCCCCTCATTAGAGAGCTTTCTATAAGTGCCCCTCTTTAGGTAGGTATATATAAGTGCCCTTCTTTAGTTAGCTATATATAAGTGCCCCTCTTTAGGTAGGTATATACATTGGCAATGATAAAATAATAACAATAATACTTTCCTTTCCTTATTCCCGAGCTGAGTGTCCTGCACTGCTGTCCAACAGTGATGGCGTGATGTCATCATGAGCCAGCACAGGGCCGCTTCTTCCAGCGACTTCCCGAGGACACGCATACAGTTTAGCAGGCCCGCCGGTGCTCAGGTTCGGGGCACTAGATGTTTTATCTGGGGCTCAAGCCTCGGATAAAATAACCTAGCGACGCCACTGGTACAGCTTGTCTCTAGGGGATCCGACCAGTAATGAGAGTTCATCAGTCCTGGCCGCATATGCTGAGACATCTCCTCTCTTCTTAGGCAGATACTGTCAGTCTCTTTCCTGCCTTGTAATCACACACACGCACGCATGCACTGCTGTGCGAGTGTTCAACCACAGGTGCCCTCCTTCTATTCTCATCCTCTGTACTCCTTAGGCTATGTTCACACGGCAATAATTGCGAGACGTATTTCGCCCGCAATTACGCCGTGTGCTCAGGAGCGGGGGAGGGGCGGGGGCCGGCAGCCTGCAGGCCCCTTAAACATTCATTATTCACGGCGCGTATACGCTGTGAATAATTAACATGTTACTTCTCTCCCCGCTCGCCGTATTGTGCAAACGGGGAGAGGAAAGGTAATCCATAGTTCTGTATGAGAACTGTGGATTACCGTAATGACTGGGACGTATCTCGCCCCATATTTAGCACAGTACGGCGCGAAATACGGGGCGAGATATGTCCCATTTTAAGCCGTGTGAACATAGCCTTAGGGTGCTTTCACATGAATATTTGGTGCGTTTTTAATGCTTTCTTTGATCCATTTTTTAATGCGTTTTTTGTGTAGGAAGGCACAGCAATTAATGCTGTACATTGCTGCACAAAAATCACGGTAAAAATCACCCTGTGAATGTTTTGTTAGGCAGTGATTTAATTTGCCTAAACAAATAGTGTAGTATGGCTGAGCACTTTTCTGCAGTTGACCCCTTTCTATTAAGTTGTAGTCATCTAGCCAATTCCTGAAGTTATCATCATGCTGCTTGATTTTTTGGCCTTCTTTTCTATCCCTCCTCAGAGTAAAAACTTCAATCAGGTATGTACATTGAGAAAAAAAAAATTATATTTTTATTATTATTTATTTTAAAACACCATTAATTCTAGAGCGCTGTACATTTGAGGGGGGCTACATTCATAACATACACCAAACAAGTACAATGGTGACGATAAATCAATAGCTGGTACAGAGGGAGAGAGGACCCTGCCCGCGAGGGCTTACAATCTACAAGGAGGGGGAAAGAGACAGGAGGTGAGGGAAGACATGTTTGTGAGGTGGTGTAGGGTCAACATGGTTATTGTTGGTTATAGGCTATTCTGAAGATATAGGTTTTCATGTTGCTTTTGAAGCTAGTGAGGATCGCAGAGAGTCTGATGTGTTGGACAGTGAGTTCCAGAGTATGGGAGAAGTGCGGGAGAAGTCTTTGAGATGGTTGTGTGAGGAGCTGACAGGGGGAGAACAGAGAAGAAGGTCCGGTGAGGAACAGAGATTGTGTGAGGGGAGGTATCTAGAGATTAAGGCAGAGATGCATGGGAGTATAAGGTTATTGAGAGCCTTGTAGGTCATGGTTAGTAACTTCATGTTCAACACATGTTTTGTTCCTACATGAATTTGAGCCTAAGACACCTATACTGAAAGGCAGAAGTGCTAACCATTAGGCTATAATATTGCTAGTCAAAGCACTTGTATTTTAGGTTAATTGACTTACATAAACAACCCTTTGTTTGATTGTGGGGGAAGGCATGGTGATGTCAAGCCTGTGCTGGGTAACATGCTACGCAATTCGTACAAATCAAACACACCCTCCTTCTGAAGACACTGAAAGCTGAAGCAGGAAAAAGCAGGTATGAAATGGTAAAACCCCTTTAAAAGTTTTCTAAACTGTAAAGCGTATTGGCATCACAAAATGATGCACAATCCAAGACAAACATTGTAAAGCAGGAACAGGACATGAAAATACTTTCCAAATATATAATATGATGTTTAAAGAAAGGTTGCATTGTTATGTGATTTCAATAATATCTGTCAGTGTTTTCCAGCAATGCCAAACAATATTTCTTTTTTAGTTCTTATATTGTGTTTACATGTACGAGTTTTCTACTGTCCTCGGCTGCACTAATGGATATTGATACTAATCCAGTTTCGGACAGAGCATTCTAAAAAGCAGCTAATAAGCAAACAATTAACAAGACTAAGGTACACCCTCAAACAAAATCCAGGCCAACTACTCTGGAAAGTGTTTGTTTTGTACCTCTGGCTGACTAGGTATTTTCTCCTTAGTGAAAAAGTTGGTTAAATACATATACAGTACTTCTATTTTCTTATATTCTTGTTAATTTATGTTTCCTTCTTTAGGGGAATACCACTGCCTGATTAAAAACTTTTATTAACTATTTATTAATTTATACTTTAAACCTGGGTTCAACAAGAGAAATTTCCTTTAACAGACTGGAAAGAGTTGTGGCAAGCTCAGTCCCGCAAGTCAAACCTGGCCCACAGTCTAATTATATTTGACCCATGCTTAACAGCCAGGCAATGTATAGAGGAGAAGAGGTAGAAGTCAGGAGATGTCATTACACTGCTCTCACAAACACCCCCCCTCCTCCCGACTAGAGCAGGACTAGAGCAGCACTAGAGCAGAGAAGGAACCACATGGCAGGAGAAACAACTCAGGCAGAAGGACAATTTAGAAGATAAGAGGAGCCCACAACAAGAAATGAGAACCTGGAGCCTCAAAATGTAGCCCTTTCTGCTTCTCCAAACGGAGATGTCGCATCATGCAGCGATAAGAAGCACTGTGAAGACCACAGGACACAGTCAGTTTACTGACTGTGGCCAGAACAAATATAGTGGGTACCAGACCATCTGGCCCTAAGAACGTTCCAGAACATAAGGAAGTGTGGGAGAAAAGCACTGAAGGGAAAAGACAGGGTTCTGTTACATCGCAGCAACCCTGAAGGGGATGAGCAGCAGGACATCTTTCGTTTCCCACATAAAGCACATACAGCTGCAAAGCGTCTATTATCCCTCAGTCTGGCTTAGTAGCAGATGCAGTCCTAAAGACTAATAGGGTGCTTTCACATAGAGCGTTTTGTTTTGGGTGCATTTTTTATGTATTGTTGGATGCGTTTTTTTGTGCAGCAATGTACAGGATTAATTGTTCTGCACAAAAACACACCAAAAACTCAGCTGCCTGCCTAGGCTTTTGGGGGAAGGTTTTTTAAAACCCCCTTTTGTAAAAGGGCCAGTCCAAAATTCTTTCCCCCCCCGGTGGTACCCCAGTAAATATACATCCCCCTTGGTAGCCATTTAACATATGCCATTTTGAAACCAAAAGCCCACAATTCTCTTTCTGATATTTTTGGTGTTTTTCATTAGACTTTCCCATGAGGGTTACAAAAACAAAAGTAGCGTGTTTGCGGTGTAAATTTAAAATACATCAAAAAGGTGTACTAATTAATTCAGTTTGTTCCCAAATAACCCTATCGATGCCCCAAAAACCCAGGGAAATCCTCACATGGGTTTGTTCCCAAATTTTTAAAAGGGAAATTAGAAATTTCCCTATATTTTATAAACTTTTGATTTTTCCCAGAAAATTAAAAAATTCTGTCTCTATCACTTTCTGGCTTTTGGAAAATATAAATCTTTTTGGGTAACCCTAATTGCCCAAAAAACAGGAAAGGGGTTTATTTGTTTTAAATTTTTGAATAGTGAGAAAAAAATGCTTTATGGGGTTTTTTTTATATAGGGGAGGGTTAAAACTTCTGGTATTCCCCTGTACATCCCCCCCTTATTTGGCCAGTCATCTTTTAAAATATGCCCCCCTTGTTATTTAACCCAGTCACATATACATCCCCCCTTTATAAAGCCAGCACATATAATGCCCCCCCGGTAAAGTCGGGAACATATACAAATGCCCCCTGTAGTACCCAGCCCACTTTTTCATCCCCCCTGTATTTGTTTATTTCAAATATACTATGCCCCCTATAGTGGTTTAGCCCCCATTTTTTTAAATCCCCCCTTGGAGTACCCACCCACAATATATATATGCCCCCCCAGGGTAGCCAACCCCAATAAATTCCCCCCTGTAAGGGCCCAATTTAAATTTTTCCCCATATGCCCCCCTGTTTTGGGGGCCAGGTCACATATACATATGCCCCCCTGTATTGGCCATTAAACATAAAATTTATCCCCCCTGTAGAAGTTAGTCGCAAAATAAATACCCCCCCTTAGGTGGTCAGGTCACTTTACATGCCCCCTTTTATACCCTCACATTATAACATGCCCCCTTCAGGGGCCTGTCAAATAAAACATATCCCCAAATAAGTAAATGGGCAGACTAATAAAAAAAAAAACCAAAAAAAAAAAATTTTCCCTCTCCCCCCTTCAAAATCCAATTCCAGAGCCATTTTTCCCGGGGGTCCGACGAGATCCAGCAAGTGCCCGGCAAGCCCCCGGGGCCCACGGAGGGTTTTGATGCACTGCTGCATCAAAACCCCCGGGCCCCCGTTTGGTCATTTTTCCCGGGAAAAAATTTTGGGAAAAAGAAATTTTAAATACAAAATATTATGATTTAAAAGGTTTTTTAAAATTTCAAAAAATAAATATTTTTAAATCCCGAATTTTTTAAAAAATACAAATACTAAAAAACTATTCAAAAGGTTTTCCCAAAATAAAAAAATTACTTGAAAAATTTAAAAAAAAAAAATTTTATAAAAACAAAAAAATGGATCAAGGCCTTTGGGCCACTAAAATTAGCCCCTCCCTGCAGAAAAGTCAGTGGCCAGGTTTTCTTTGTATCTGACCCCATAGAAGATGTTTTCCCACAAGGGAAAGGAGGGTTGCTAAAAGTAAAGAGAAACATACGGGTACCTTCCTTTAGTTCCCTTTTCCTATTAATGTCGGGACATTTTTTTTGGGGGTATTAATTTAGTTTCAGTAATCCATGTGCTTAAATTTAAAAAATGCAGTTAACCCCATAAATGTCCCTAAATTTTAACCCCTTTACCCTTTTAAAAGGGGTTTACAAAATAGGGTGAGACACGGGGGGGTACTAATAAAGGCCCTTTTAATTAAAAAAGATACCTAATTTATTCCCTCCCTTTGTCTCTAAACATAATCAGTAACTAATTTGAGGGACATGATGGGGTTAAGGGTTTTTTAAAACTATGGGGCACATGGTTTACTAAGCTGAAACTGCCTTGACCAATTTTTTTCCTCTGAAATGGTGGTTTTAAACCCCCCCCCGGTTAAAATCGAGACAATACTTTTTCCCCATTTTTTTTGTGAAAAATTTTAGGGGTTTCCCCTCCCCCTTATTTCCGGATCGGCTTAAAACCGGTATAAAATGGAAATTTTAGGGAAAAGGGAAATTACGCGATGGGGAATGATTTAAAACTAAAAATAAATCACGTTTCCCACTAAAAAGGGCCCGGTTTTGCGGGGAACCGTTTGGAATTTTCCCCCCTTCTTTCGCCCCCCTCGCACGAGAAAAACCGGGGAAACGAGGTGTGAAGTAAACTCGGTGTTTTTTTTTTTTTAAGTGCGGTGAGGAGGGTTATTAAAAATTACAACCCATTGTTTTGAATTTGGGAAAGTAATTTAAAATATTTAAAAATATTTCCCAAAAAGTTTTTAAATTTAAAATAAAAAATTTATAAATAAAAAAAAAGGTTTTTTGGGTTTAAAAATACAAATACCTGAAAGTATTTTAAAATATATTTTAAAATTATTTTGTATTTTAAATACCCCGAACATCCCGGGTGTTTGTGAAAGAAACCGCGCTGAGTGGGGCCGGGATCTAAAATTGAAGGGGAAAAGCATGGCCCAGTAATAAACCCGGGTCCCTGTTTTTCCCCCCTGATGATTTGAACTGCACAGTTGTGTGGGGGGCCTGCTAACTCTGTGTGGCTGCCCTTATAAACAGGGGGTGGAAAAAGATGCTGACTTTCTAAAACTTATTCAGTCAACGGGCTAACATCATTTTGTATCTCATTGGAATGGACGGGCGGGAAGAAATGTCCAATTGGCCCGATGCCCCCTTTTCCGGCGGTTTAAAGGGGCCCCAGCCCTACCTACCCGGTCATATCAGTGGAGATAGAAACCCTTGGGGAAAAACAGGTTGGGTCAACCCTTTTTCATGGATCCCAAAAAAAAAAAAGGAAAAAGAATATTTGGGCCCGTGTATTTCTTTAAACCCCAACTTTTAAAAAGCAAGGAGGCTAGAAAGGGTTTTAACAACGGGGACCAAAGGGCCCCCGGGGCAGGGGCCAGTTGGGGCCCCCGTTTGGGGAAAAAAGGGATGGGGCTTTGGTAAACGCTATCTCCACCCCAGGATTTGGAGTAAAAAATTAACCAAAGTGATAAGAGAAACTTCCTGCCCCCATAAAGAAAAGGGAAATTTAAATGGGTCAGTAAGGGAAAAATTTGAAAGGGTGCAACTTAACAAAAACAATGGGCCTTTTTTCCCCAAGGGGCCTAGTAACATGCTCGGAAAATGAAAGAATAAAAAGCCCCAAATTTCAGCACATATACACTAAAGGAGCCCATAGGAAAATAAACTGATAATTAAAGGATACATGCAAGAGATATTTTTTCCCTTAACCCCAAGTTGCCTCCCCAATATCATTCAAAAAAATTTCAATTGCTTTTCCCTTAAAATGTAAAAAAAGAAATTAGGCAAAACCTTTTAAAACCCCCACCAATATCAATACCCTGGGATCCTGCGGGTTAAACCTCCCCTAAAAGCCAGAAAATTGGGGATATCCTATTTTTTTCTCGTCAAAAAATGGGTTTCCCCGATTTTGGCAAAACTTCCTCATCTTTTTTGTAAAATGCACTGAAATATAGCACCAATTTCACTTGATAAAATTTTCACATTTTTTTTCAAATTAAAACAATCTGTTCAGAAAAAGGTTTTCAAAAAACTATTGCAATTAAAAATTATGGGTGGCCATTTACAGGAAGAATGCCCGGTTTTGGGGATTTTTCCCTCCCATGAAGTAAATTCCGGGTTTTTGTCTTTTGAAACCCTTTTCCCCTATTGTAAGCGGAAGTGAAGTACAAAAGACAATTTTGAAACACCTTAAATTTTTCTCACCTTAAAATTATTTTTTAACAGGGGAAAAAGGGGAAAAGGGGGAAGGGAATTTGCAAACCCAAAATTGGACCCCTTGCTGAATTCCTTGCCTTTCCTAAGAAAAAAAATTTAAACTTTTGGGAATAAATTTTCCTCCTGGTTAGAAATCTCTCCCAACCACTTTTGCGCCCTCGAAACCAATTGATCAATTTTTTGGTTGGGGGTCGGTATTTTATTCTATGGAGAAACCCCCTTCGGGGGGTCTTAAAATTTAAAGGGGGAAGACGGGTTTACTTAATTAATGAAAAAGTTTTACTTTTATTTAAACCCCTAACCCCTTACAGAAAACCCCAAATTTTTTCCCTCGTCTTTTTCCAGTGTGGGGTGGTTGAGGGAACAGGGGGCGGATGTGTTTTGGGGGTGTTGCCAAACCCAAAAGTAAAAAAAGGAATGAAAAACAAATGGGGGGTTTTGAAATTATAAAAGGAAAATCAAAAGGGGGGGAAACCTAATCTGGGAATTTAAAAAAATTTAAACAGTAATCAAACTTTATTATTTTAAGTTTTAAAACGTAATTTAAAAGTAGGGGAAAAAAAAAAGGGGAAAAAAATTTAAAAATTTAATTGTTAAGCTTAAAACCCCAATTCCGAGGAAATAAAATAAAAAGACTTATTACCCAAAAAAGGGGGGCTTTTCCCTAATTTTAAATTTAAAACCTTAAATTTGGGAAAAGGGATTTTTCTCTCCGGGTTTTTGCACACAATTTTTATTATTTTCCCATCTCTATGAAAGGGGGGTTGGCAAAAAAGACTGGGAGGGTTTGGGGTCATTGGGGTGTGCCCCCTTATCTTGGGGTTTTAATTTATTAGGAAAAAAAAAACCCCCTTTTTAAAAAGTTAAGAGCCGGTGCCTTGTGCATAATTTCGGAAATACCCCTCATAAAAAAAAACTAACTTTTTTAAAGTAAGAAAACGGGAAGTTAAGGGGGAATACCTTATAGACCAATCACCTTAAAAAAATGGAGGGAAGTAAAATTTCCTCCAAAAAACAAAGGGTGGGGACAAAAAAGTTAACATTTTTAAAAAAACCCAAAATTAATTAATAAAAAATAAAGTCAAAAATTTATTATCAAGTTTTGAAAAAAAATAACCCTTTTAAATTTAAAAAAAAAAATTTTTATTTTCAAGGTAAAAAATTAAACAAAAAAAAGAAAACACCATAAAAAAAACCCAAAACACAAAACAAATAATTTAAAAAAATTTTAATAAAAAATTAAAGGGAAAAATAAAAAGGGTAAATAAGGGGGTTTAAAAATTATTTAAAAATTAAAAAATTAATTTTAAAAGATTAAATTTGGGATAAAAATTTAAGGGGAATTATTTTTTGGGAAAAAAGATAAAGGGGTTTTTCAATAAAATTTTTTAAATTTTAATTTTTAAGGGGGAAAATTTATTAAAAAATTTTTAAAGGGAAGTTTTTTAAAAACCAAAATTTAAAAAAAACCCCCTTCTTTTTCCATCCCCCCCAAACCCAAAAAGTTTTCCCAAAAAAAGTATCAATGTTTCCTATTTTTTACCCTTTTTCACACTAAAAAATTATTCCCCCTTGGGAACCAAACCCTAATTAATTATACCTCGGTTTTAAAAAATTTTAAAATTCCAAAATCCTAAAACTTCCAAACCCCAAACAAAAAACCAAAAATTTAAAATTTTGTAGGGGCCCTAAATTGTTTGGTAAAAATAAAAATTTAACCCAAAAATATTAACCCCTTTTCCCCTTAAAAACCAAAAACCCCCCCAAGAAAACCATAAACTCCGCTAAATTTTACCCCCGTAGATAAGAAAATCCCCCCCCCTGCCCATTTGTGTTATCCGGGTTTAACTGGAGGCCAAAAAAAAGGTTGCCCCCTCCAAATTCCAAAAAAAACCTTTTTGATGGGGAAAAAATGACCAGGTGAAAAACCTTTCCCCCTACGTCAAAAAAATACTTTAGAAATTTATCACCGGGAACAATAAAAACCCGCCCCTGGCCTAAGCCCCCCCGCCCACCTCCAATCTCTTCCTTACAAATTTCCCCTTTTTCCCAACCTCCCCCAAATAAAATTTCCCCCAAAATTTTTCCACAATTTTTCATTTATTTTTTTGGGTCGTTTTTTAAAACAACATTAATTTTATTTTCTGCCCAAAAAAAAAAAAAAACCATTAAAAAATTTCAAAAACCTTCCCGTGGAATTTAATCAAACAATAAAGAAATTTCCCAGTAAAAACCCCAAATTTTTCCCCACAGAGTCAGGTGGCCCCCTTTCCTTTAATGGGCCGGGAAAACCAAAACTACACACAAACCACCCAAACCCCAAAAAACCCCCCAAATCAAATAACTTACCCAAAATCTCCAAAAAACAAAAAAAAAAACCCCAACCCCTAAAATTTTTTCACCAAAACTCACTAATTTTTCCACCCCCTTTTTTTTCCCTTTCCCCAAACCCCCTCCCACCCCTTTCTTCTATAACCCTTTTTCCCCCAATTTTTTCTTTTCCTCCCAACTCTTTTTCCCATTTTTCTCTTTTCCCTTTTTATTTTTAACCCTTCCCTTTGGAAAAAACCCCAACAAAAACTTTTTAACTTTCCTTTTCCGCAGGGTTTCCTTAAATTCCCCAAACACTTATTTTGCCCGGACAAATTTTTAAAATTTTAAAAAATTTTAAATTAAAAAAAAAATTTTTACCCTCATTCTTTTTTTAAAACCCTTCCCCCCTTTTTGGTTTGGAAAAACCCTCCCTTTTTTCCCTTTTAACTAACCTTTTCTTTTTTCCCCCTTTTCAGCCGGGACCCGTTTTAAACATCGGATTGTCCAGCCCCGGGGGCCCCCTTTTTTTTTAAACTAAAAGGGTTGCCGGGGATTCTTTCCCCGGGGGGGATTATTGGTACACATTTTAACCTGCACCAGCCCCTTTAGCGTCCCTTTAAAAATCCACCCGGGGGTTCCGGGCACCAGGGGTTTTTTGGAACCAAATTTTTTCAAAGGGGGCCCCTTTTTTACAGGGGGGGAATTTTTTTTAGGGCCCAAACTCCGGGGGGTTTTAATACGGGGCCCAGGCAGTCCGGGGGAAAATGGACCCGGGGTTTAAAAAGAGGGAGGGGTTTACGATTAACACGGCGCCAGAGATAAAGGGGCCGGCCAAAATTGGGGGGTTTTTTTCCCACCCCGGGCCATTAATACGCCGGCGGGCCATTTGGGGGAATCCCCTTTTGGGAAAACCCGGGGGGAAACCCAAAACCAGGGGGGCCATTTTAAATTATACCCAAACCGGGGGAAAAATATCCCCTTAAAAGTTTAAAAATTTTAAAAAAGGTTTTAAATTACCTTAGGGTTTTTTTCCCCGCCCCTTTTTTTTTTTCCAAAAATTTCCCCCTTCCAACCCCGGTTTACAAGCAAAAAAACCCTTTTTTAAAAAAAACCCTTTTAACCAAAAAAAAAAAATAAAAACTACAAGGGCAAAATCCCGAAAAAAAACCTAAATAAAGCAAACCCCCCTAAACCCAAAACCCTTAAACGAAAAAAACCAAAAAAACCAAAAAAAAAAAGAAAAAAAAAAAGGGAGGAAAAGAAAAAAAAAAGTAATTATTGAAAAAAAACTAGTCAAAAAGAAATGCCATTTGGTATCCCCAAATTTTTTTTAAAAATTTTGGGGAGGGGGAAAATTTGAAAAAAAAAACCCAAAAGGGAATGGGTGGGGCCGCAACAGAGCCGATTAAATATCCGAGAAATTACTCCCAAGCCCCTACCCCCTGGGATTCCTTTCAACTTTTTAATTTAACCCCAAATTTTGTGGAAATTTGGTCCTCCCCAACCCGGGGTATGTAAACCCTTTAACCTCCTTAGGGGATTTTGCCCTTGGGCCCTTTTTTTACAATTGGGATCCATCCGCCCCCTTGGAGGGGCCGGCGTCGGTTGGGCTTAATGGGCCCCTTTCTGGGGCACCCCAAGGTTGGGCCGGACTTTAGAGGGGGGGGAAACCCGGGCCCCCCCTTTCGGGGGCCTCCAACCGGGGCCTCTTGCCCCCCCATGGGTGGGCAATTCCCGCCGGTTTTTTTTCCCTTTTTTTTTTCCCATTTTTTTTCCTATTTTTTTTACAATTTTTTCTAAAAAAAACAAAATTTTAAACTAAAAACTCAAAAAAACCCAAAAATTTTTTAAAACCAACCTAATCCCCCCCCAAAAATTTTAACAACTAAAAATTTTCTTTTTCCAAAATTTTCCCCCAAAACCTACTTCCAAATTTTAACCCCCAAAAAAACCCCTTAATCAAAAAAACTAATAAATCCTTAAACCTCATCCCCTTTTTTAAAACCCCCCCCCAAAAATCCCCCAAATCAACAAACCCCCAAACAAACAACCCACCAAAAAACCCCCCCCCAAAAAACAATGTAAAAAAAAAATTCCCCTTTAAAACTAAAACTATTCCCCCCAATATAACCCCCAAAATTCCAATACACACCCTTTGAGTTTGGCCATCCAAAAAAAATTCCCCATACCCCTCCCCCCTTAAAAAAAAAACCCCAAACAACTTTTCAGGGGGTTCCCCCGGTGAAAAAGTTTAAATGGATAAACCTTTTTCCAAAAAGGAATTTTGGGGTAACTTTAAATCAAAAAACAAGGAGTAATGAATTAACAAAATTAAAAACTATACCCCAAACCCCCCTTTAATAAAATAAATTTTCTTTCGATCTACCCAATTATTAAAACCCCCAAAATATTAAATTATCTTTTCAAAAACAAATTTCCCAAACAACCCCCAAAAAAAAAACCCCCTAATTTTTTCCAGAAAAGGAAAAAAAGTTTCTGAAGGGCCCCCAAAACCCTCCCTTCCTTGCCCCAATCAATTTTTCTTTTTTTAAAAAATTAAAAACCTTTTAAAAAGTTTTTTTTATAGCCCCAAAGCCCAAAATCAAAACCACCAAAAAAAGAAATTTAAAAATTAAATCCAACTTCATCAAACCACAAATCTTTTTTAAAATATGTAAATAATTTAATGTCGTTTTCAAGCCATTTTTCCCCTTGACATTTTTTTATCCCAAAATTTAAAATACCCCTAGGGTTTGATTTTCATTTCTTCTTTTAATCCCGTGACCCGTTTCTTATCTCCCCCAAACCTTTCCTTTTTAAATATATTAAAAAAAAAAATTTTTAAAAATACATAATTAAATTTTTAAATCCAAAAAATTTTTTTCAAAAATTTTTTAAAAAAAAAAATTTAAATTTTTATTATTTAAAATTTTTTAAAAAAAACTTTTATATATCCCCCAAAAAAAAAAATCAAAATTTCACTTTCTTTTTTTAAAACAATTAATTTAAAATTTTTTTAAAAAAAAAATAAAAAAAAATAAAAAAACAAACTTTTTTCCCCCCAACCAAACAAAAAACCCAAACCCCTTTTTTTTTTTTAAATTAAAATAAAATTTTAAATTTTAATTTTTTTTTCCCAAAACCCCCTTCCCCTTTTTGGGGCCCCTGGTGAAGAGCCCCCCTTTATTAATTTTTTTTTTTTGGTTTTCTTGCCAAAAAACTAGAGCCCGTACCCCCTTTTTCCCTTTTCTTCTTTATTTTTTTCCGTATCTAAAATTACCAAGCCCCTTTGTTTTTTGGGGAAAGGACTGTTTTTAAAGGTTTTCCTTTTTTTCAAACACATTAATGGAAAAACCGGGAAAGGGCCCAAAAAAAAATTTTTTTCCCTGGTTAAATTTGATTAAAAAACAACAAAAACTTTTTAATTTCCTTTAAAAAATTTTAAAAAGGTTTTTTTTTTTAAATTTTGGGGCCGCAAGTTTTACCTTTCCTCCCCCTTTTTTAAATTGGTAACTTTTTGTTTTTTCAAAGATTTAAGAAAGCGGGCCCGGTAATCTTGTAGTAAAAATTTTCTTTGGGAACCCCCAATGCAATTTTGGGAATTTTCTTTTTTTAAAAAATGACGAAAATTTGTATGTTTTTTTTTTAAAAACCCTTTTCAAACTTTTCATCCGGATTAAAAAGTTTTAACTTTCCCCCTTTTTTGAGTGAGGTTTTTAAACCTGTCTCCCCCCGTTTTTTCTTCCTAAAGCTTAAAGGGTGTAGAATTTAGTTTTTCGGTCTTTTTAAGGGGGTTTTTCGGGCAAAAAATTTTAATTTTTTTTTATCAATTGTTTTTACTAATCCAAAAAAATTTAGTTGAAAATTCCCTCTCTATTTAGAGTCTTCATACATGCTTTTTCAGTTATTTAAAAATTTCAGATAAAAGGTTCCTTGGGGGGTGGGGGATTTTTAAGTTTTGTTTCAAAGGCAAACAAAAACCTTCAAAAAAAATTTTTCCCAACCAAAATTGGCCTTGGGTTAGGTTATTTTCCCGGGGAATTTTTTTAGGGGAAAAAATAATTTTGACCCCAAAAATTTGGCCAATCCACAAGTGACCTTTATAAAGGGGTTTCTGCCATCCAATAAAGCCGGCCTTTCCCGTTTTTAAAAAAAAAAAACAAAAAAATTGTTGGCCCCACCACCCCCGGACCCCCCAACAAGCCCCCAAATAATTTTTGGGGGCCCCCCACCTAATCGCGGGGATCCATTTTTTGGTGTACCCCAAAAACCTAAACCGGGTTTTTCAAGCCCAACCCCCATCCCCCAAAAATGGGCCCCCCTCCAGCTTTTGGGGGAAACTACAACTCCCATCTTTCCCCACTGTTATATATTATAAAAAAAAATGATGGGATTTTGTAGTTTTCCCCAAACCGGGGAGGGCTGCATTTTTGGGTCCCTGTTCAAGATAAAAAATTTCTCCAGTCTATACCGGCCCAAAAAATTTTATGGATCTAAGGAATGTCTTACACTGCAGGCGGACAAAAAACGATGGGAAAAACCCAAAATACTAAAAACGTTCAAAAACTGAGTTTTTTTTGTCCACGGCCCCGGGGTCAAAAGCATTTTGCAAAAAACGTTCAAATTTTTTTTGAAGGGCTTTTTGGAGCTTTTTTTGCGCCCGGATACAGCTTTTAAAAAAAAATGAAAAATGCTGAAGCAATTTTTTTTCTGTGAGTGGGGGACAAGCAAATAGGCTAAAATAGTTAAAGTTTTTTCCCCCTGCAACTTATTTGTTACAAAAGTTTAAAAAAATTTCCCAGAAAGCAATAAACAAGCAGAAAAAAAACCCCTGTGGAGAAAGCGGACTTTTTTTATAAAAGGAATCTATGGGGTTGTTTTAGTCTTTTTTTCGTGGGGGTTTAAAAAAACAAAAAAACGCTGAAAAAAGGATGTTTTCGGTGTTTTTTGGAGACATAGCCTAAAAATGCATTCAGCCCTAAGAAACTTTGCAAAAAATTTTGATTGAATGTTAGAAAATTTGAAAAATGTGAAACACAAACCCTTTTCAAATTTGTAGTGTGGGAAAAATTAAACTATAGGAATTTAATAATTTTTTAATAATGTTTTCAAATGTTTTATAATGTTTGCACTTTTTAATGTTTTTGGAAAATGTTTTTTGCCCCACTGCTCACCCCTTTAAATTTGCTTGCAGATAGTGAAACTTGTGTGTGAAAAGATTACTGTTATGCGCTTTTGCAGAAATGTTTTTTCAACTTAAAAGTAAACTCACTTTTTTTGGTTGGAGTTGTCATATAAACCCAGACGGGCGGGGGGGTAGAAGGTTATATGTTAGGTTAAATTTTTTATTGGGTGAGCCCCCTGTGGGGGGTTCCCCTTTAACCCTTTCTCTGGGCCTTTCATTGGGCAATCCATAAAGTCTTTCCTGCCCACAGACTGTGCGCCTTTGGGGCCCTCAGTGATAAATTTTTCCCCCTTTAATTTCCCCTGGCCACATGGAAGAGGAAGGAAAACCCTTACTGTGTGGGGAATTTTAAAATTTCCGGGATTCCATAAGTAAATGTTTCCATTTCCCACCGGGCCTTTTTGGGCCCAGCAGTTCTGGCCTGGCAAAAAACCCCCAATTTTTTAGGTTTTTCCCATTTGCATGTGAGAGTCAAACCCAAAGCTCCGGTTTAAAATTTCGGGGAAATCGCCCCCAAAAGGGACTTTAAGGATGGAGTCGCTGTTTCCCTTTTGTACAAAAGGGGGTTTGAGGGGCCCTTGGAATTTTTTTGGAAAATTGTGTTTTTTGAAAGCAAACCCCCACCCTTTGGTGTGAAACCCATTATGTTTTTGGAAAGGGTAAATACGGCCTTTTTGGCTTTAAAAGATACAAAAAATAAAAACATCGGGGCCAAATTCCCTCAGCATGTAAAAAAAATTTTTTAATTTTTTACTTTTTTTTTTTTACTTTTAAAAATTTAAATTATTTTAAAAACCCGGGGGGGTTTAGATGTAAAATTTTTTAAATTAAAGGATAAAATTTGGAAACTAGCATGAAAGAACACAGCAAAAAACCCAAAAAAAATTTAGTGCGGGTTAAATAACCCATTGGGTGTGAGCTTTTGATACACTTATGCTTTATGTATATACGGTGGTACTCGTATAAAATGGAGTATCGGGCCCTTTTATATTTCCCATAACCTTTCAGGAAATGTTTGTAAAAGAGAAAGAACCCCAAATGTCTAAAAAAAAACTTTTTGTTTCCATTTTCCGGGCCTTAAAAAATTATTTTTTTTTTTCTTTTTTTTCTAGGGCCCCAAAATAAAAAATACTGTATTTCTTAATTCGTGAACATAAAAAAAAGGTTTTTTTCCCTGCCCTGACAAATAGTATCTCCTTGGGAATGTTAATCCGCTATGGTTCCCCCCAATCCTAGCTTTTCAATTTTCTAGTGGTAAAAACCCCCTAAAATGGGCTTACTTTGTTGACAGTCCCAGTATTTTAATTTTAATCCCCCACATGAGAATTACGTTAAATAAAGCAATGTATGCCCTTATTTTGTGTTTAAAAATTTCCGTTAAAAAAAAGTTCCCATTTTTTATTTGGAATATTTTGCAAAAAAATTGCATCTATTGCCCGCGCATTTTTAAAAAAAACCCTTCAATGAAAGCCAGTTTTTAGAGCAAAAATTTTTTAAAAAATTAAAAAAAATTGCTAGGTGATATCATGTTCCTAGGTTACTAGTTTTTTGGAGAAAAATTTTTTACCCTCTGTGATTTAATGGGTGCCCAAAAATTTTTATCCGATGAAACCAGGGCAAATATTTCTGAAATCATGATTCGGGTTTTTCTTACCCCTTGAAACCTCTCAAACTCACTCTCGTTTCCCGAAAGGTTGAAATTAAGGTCATTTTTCTACGGGTAATATATAGGAAACATATTATTGCTTATAATTAGAACTTAAAAAGCATATTTGCAAATGCACCCACCAATGCTAATTTACAGCCCAATTTAAAGGGGTTTGTATCGCTTATCATTTTCGGCGGGTTTTTCTTGTAGCTTGATTTTCTCAGCTTTAAAACCCAAGGGGCTTTTCTTCCCTCCCAGGTGTGTGTTTCTTAACTGGGGGGAGATAAATTTTCCCCCCTTTCACTTTCTTTTGTCGACCTAAAGTAGTGTGTCTTCCCCCCTTCTTTTTCCCGGGTCCACATGTCATTTGGTGTCATTCCTCTCAATATGAAAGCCTTTATTTTGTAACAGTTTTTACATACCACAGGCCTCCCTTCGGGTCTAACATTTTTTCTCCTTTTCACAGTTGGAGGTTTGGGTTACAGTTAAAAACCCAAAGTCTTCTATAAACTCACCAAAGCACCAAAAGATCTGTTTTCTATGTTTACCGCGGGAAATTTTTAAAGGGTTTCCCCGGGGCCCCAATTTTTGGCGTTTTCTGATTGTAGAAAGAGTGCAGGGTTTAAATTAAAAGCCCCTGGTATGCAAGAAAAAATTGTTCCCAAACCCCCTTTTTCTGAGTGAGAGAGGGCAGGAATGCAGGCCCCCAAATGTTTTATGCCGGGGGCCCCAGCCCAGAAGTAAATTACCCAAATAAATAAAAGGGGGGGGGAAAACCCAAGCAAAAGGGGAAACAGTGTTTAACAAAACAAAGGTTAAGGGGGGGACAGGGAAAACAAAAACGGGTTTTTGCAAATGACATCCAAATTTGGGAAAAGTTGTTTGGGTTTTCACGGGTCCCTTATTTTGAAAAAACCATTTTTTTGAAATGATACAACCCCTTTTAAAATATCTTTTTTTATTTTGTGTTTGTTTTCCCCTTCATACTTTTCTGTTATATCTTAATTATTATTGTACTTTCTAAAAAAAAATAATCTATAGAAAAATTTTAAAAAATAATATATAAAAGTAAAACTGTTCAGCGGGAAGACACACCCATGGGGGAAAATCACAGAGAAGGGGAATGTTTTTTTGACTTTGCTGAAAAATTGGGGTTTGGGGTTGTATTTTGTATTGCATAAAAAGTTGAAAAAATTGTAGTGAGAACAAGCCATTAAAATCGAAAAGTTGAAATTATAACTTCCCATCAAGGATTAAAAGAAAAACTACTTAGGAGGGGGGAAATTCTTTCCCTATGGTGTTTGTTGACCCAAGGTCTATGTTGCCCTTGAAACTTTTTTGCTTGGCAATGTTCTATTTTTTTAGGGTATTTTTCACAGGGGCGTCTTTAAAGGACTATTTTGAGGGAAAATGCGTTTGAAAATGGGGCCCCCATAAATGTCCTGTAATTGCGGAAATCAAGCTCATAGAGAGCTATAAATTTGACTCCCCTCTCCCCCGGCTGAGTTATGAACGGAAAAAAATAAAAAAATTTCAAAAAACATAGATATTTTTATGAGTAGGTGATGACTTCAAATATTTTTTGAAGGGGACTTACTTGGGCTGCAAGGTTCACAGCTAAATTGGCACCCCCAAGATTACAACAACTCAAGCTAGGGATTTTTTTAAAGAGGAATTTGGTAAGCCCCAAAAGGGGTTGGTCTTTAAATGGCCCTTTTGGGTTTTGTTCCCACAAGCCCCAAACACTTTGCCCTCTGACCCTTTTTCCCAAAAATTTCATGGTGAAAGGCCCCAACGGTAGAAAAGTTTTTCCCAGATATTAAACAAAATTTATTGGGCTGAATCCCCTAGGGCGGCCCCCAAATTTTTCCCTTTTGGGTCCTTAAATGAATGGCACAAATAATACGGGCAACCCCTTCAGCCAGAAATTTCCCTTTGGCATAAAATCAGGGGAAAACAGACAGGGTTTAAATTTAAAAGGACATTCTTTCTTGTGTACCCCCGATGGAATAAAGCAGTAAAAAAAAGGAAACTATTTTTTATCTTGGTTTTATTATTATTACAAAGACGGGGCCCCCACAAGGTTTGTTTTACCACCCTGGAATGAAAAGAGGCTGAAAACTACTTTCAGAATAAATTTTACTAATTTGACATTTTTCATGCGACTCAGATCTGTCCACATTGATTAACCAGCAGCGACTTCATTACTGTTTGGGAAAGATTTGAATGAAGGTTCGGTAGCCCTGAAGCCATAGAAAATGTTTTGTTCAAACGATTGTGAGATTTTTTTCAAAAATATCTGGCAAGGACAAAGAGAAATTCCAAAAGCTCAGTCACCTACTGTTTAGGCTATGTTCACAACGGCGTATTGGGGCGCGAACTGACTGGCGCTATACGCTGGGTGTTTTTGGAAGCACCACTGATCATGCGCGCACTTCAAAAGAACGGGGTTCGGCCATCGACATGCATTGTCAGCGGGGCATAAGCGCCGCGAACAATTGACATGTCACTTCTCTCCCAAGGCATATGATACGATCGTATTGTACGCCCGGGGAGACGACACATAATTCATAGCGCTCTATAAAAGCTATGAATTACCATAAATTACGGCACGCATTTTGTCGTATATAAAACGCAATATGTGGGTAAATGCAAGTGCAATACAGCAAAATAAGCCGTGTGAACATATCCTTAGAGTTCCAGCTAACTAAAGTGTATTCTCACTTGAATGGCCTCAGTTACCTGTTTACAGCTCAAGGGATAAACCCAATAGTTTCTGAGTTGCCATATAAAATTTTCAAGAAAACTTGGGTGAAGATACAAAAGGGAAAATCATTAATTTCCTTCCTTCTCATACATCTGTGAGTTCATCAAGAACTTTGCAAAAATGATCCAAGCTGCTCCTAAAGTACGTCCAGTCTTTGCTGTTTCCTCCCATCACCAAAGTACCACAGGCAAGGCTCCAACTACAAGAACCACAAAGGTCCAATGTCAGCAAAATAGATTGAAATCCTTCTTACACCTATATCAGCTCCAGACAAGGCAAACTAAGGTTAAAAATTGAAAGTCCCAATCTCCAGTGTCCTAATCATAAGAACCTATATCCACTCAGGAAGTGCATCGTTTTTATTAAAAAAAAAAAAAAAAAACACTCCAGGAAAGCAAGGAGCTTTTATACAAGTCTGAGGTTGGTTTTAGATGCTGTGCTTCTGCATTATAATTTGTTAAAGTCTGTAAAACTGCTATATAAGTGCATAGATGTTGCTGGAAGGACCAAAAGCATCTTTTTCCCTCATTTTAACCCAATCTTACATTGCCTGTACATTCCCCCTTCCGCACAAGGAATGAAAGGAAGAATGCAGATCAAGTAGCAACTACTACTGTGTTTCCTTCATGCACATAAAACTGTGGAGATGACCTTTGTGACAAGCCCTGTACAAAGTAGTCCCTGGCGCCACCTCTATCCGCCGCTGCCGCTGATCGTTATGGTCCTTAGTCGTTACCGATCGCTAAGGTACCGGCTTAGGACCTTGGCGATCAGTGACTGCAGCGGTGCCGGGACAAACTGTAATTTGCCCTGCCGGATGCACATACAGTAAATGCTTCTGCGGAGTGGAGAGCGAAGTAAGGATGGCGGCTCACCAGAGTACCCCGCATAGGCGGCGCGAGTGTCATCATGCTGCGGCGGGGCCTGGTGACGTCACGCTGCCCGAAGAAGAAGCCCGGGAGCAGCGACAGCGGCAGGGAGGGGTCAGGTGAGTTGTGTCAGTTTGTTACTTTTAATTAGCTCTATACATGGTGGGGGACTTATAACCTATTCATAAATGTGCAGGGGACTCTATAATTTATTATAAATGTGCAGGGGACTCTATAAATCTACTTATATACGTGCTGTTTGGACCTATAAACTATCTATATACCTGGTGGGGACCTATAACCTAGCTATATACCTGCGGGGACCTATAACTTATCTATAATACCCGCTGGGGACATATAACCTATCTGTATACCCGCTGTTTTTTGGGGACATATAACCTATCTGTATACCCCCTGGGGACATTAACCTGTCTATATACCCGCTGGGGGACCTATAACCTATCTAGAAAACCTGCTGGGGAACTATAACCTACATATACCCCTGGGGGACATATAAACCTATCTGTATACACGCGTGGTGACATATAACCAATCTGTATACCCGCGGGGGGACCTATAAACCTATCTATTTACCCCGAGGGACCCATAACCTATCTATATACCCCTGGAACATATAATTTGGGCTGTATACTACTGGGAGACCTATAACTTATATATCTACCTACTGGGGGACATATAAACTATCCACCTACTGGGGGACATATAACTTACTGGGGGAAACCCTATTACCTACACTGGGGACAAATAATTTATTGAGTTGTAAAAGTCGCTAATAGTCGTTAAGCCGGTTGTTAAGGCCTCAAGACAAGTCAGTTGATAAGAGTTAGCAATCGACTACGCGGACTCCAGTCGGCTGTTAAGCCAGTTGTTAAGGCCTCAAGTCGATTGATAAGAGCTTAGCAATCGGCTCCGGGGACTAGTACAAAGATATGTCTAGTCAAAGCATGGGGCAGCCAGAAAAGACACCAAACATGTACAGTGGGGAAAAAAGTATTTAGTCAGCCACCAATAGTGCAAGTTCTCCCACGGTCTGTAATTGACATCATAGGTAGACCTCAACTATGAGAAAAAAAAATGAGAAAACAAATCCCGAAAATCACATTGTCTGATTTGAAAAGAATTTATTTTCAAATTATGGTGGAAAATAAGAATTTGGTCACCTACAAACAAGAAAGATTTCTGGCTTTCACAGACCTGTAACTTCTTCTTTATGAGGCTCCCCTGCCCAAAACTCATTACCTGCAGTAAAAGGCACCCCGTTTGAACTTGTTTTTCAGTATAAAAGACACCTGTCCCCCAATATCAAAAAAGTCACACTCCAAACTCCACTATGGTGAAGACCAAAGAGCTGTCGAAGGACACCAGATACAAAATTGTAGCCCTGCACCAGGCTGAGAAGACTGAATCTGCAATCGGCCAGCAGCTTGGTGTGTAGAACTCAACTGTCGGAGCAATAATTAGAAAATGGAAGACATATAAGACCACTGATAATCTCCCTAAATCTGGGGCTCCATGCAGGATCTCACCCCGTGGGGTCAAAATGATCACAATAACGGTGAGTAACAAGCCCAGAACCACACGGGGGGACCTAGTGAATGACCTGCAGAGAGCTGGGATCAACGTAATAAAGGCTACCATCAATAACCACTACATGGGCCCGGGACCCCAGATCCTGCAGTTCCAACATGTCCCCCCGCTTAAACCAGTACATTCCAGGCCTGTCTGAAGTTTGCTAGAGAGCATTTGGATTAAAACCCGAAAGTATTGGGAGAATGTCATATGGTCAGATGAAAAGTAGAACTGTTTGGTAGAAACACAACTCGTCGTGTTTGGAGGAGAGAGAATGTCGAGTTGCATCCGAAGAACACCAGTCCTACTGTGAAGCATGGGGGTGGCAACATCATGATTTGTGACTGTTTCTCTGCAAAGGGACCAGGATGACTGATCCGTGTACATGAAAGAATGAATGGGGGGGCCCTGTACCTGAGATTTTGAGTGCAAATCCCCTTCCATCAGCAAGGGCACTGAAGATGAAACGTGGCTGGGTCTTTCAGCATGACAATAATCCCTACCTATGATGTCAATTACAGGCCTTTCTCATCTTTTTAAGTGGTAGAACTTGCACAATTGGTGGCTGACGAAATACTCCACTGTACAACGAGACAAACTGATTGCTTGCAAGATCAGAACTCTTTTGATTTGTTAAACTTAGTGGAGCACCTGTAGTTGGGTTATTATAGGTAATGTCTGCATGGGCAAGATGAAGAAACCCAACAAGATATCCCCATTTAAAACAGATGTCTTGCCTAATGCCCACAGGACTTGTTGGGTGCAAGAGAAGCTGAGAAGAGCAACAATAAAATGCACCATGGCCAAAAGGATAACATTAACAGTATCCTTGTATGACAGACTTGGTTTGACAGGGTTTAATTCAACAAGTGAGGATCTACATGACAAGATAAGTACTTTTTCAAGATAATGGACATAATTCAATTCAGGACTAATCCAACAGCTTGGCAGCACCTTCACTTTTCTGTTCTCCAAGAGAGAAACTACCAAAAAATATACAGGAAGCAGTTCCTATATTTTCCTTTAAAAAAAAAAATGCACTCTTAAGAGGAAACCAAAGGTTGAAAATGGAGAACATTATTGGTACTTTCTATTGTTTGACATGTCATCCACGAAAACCTAACCAGAGTGGTGTTTGATTCCAGCACTCAGTATGATGGTGTCTCCCTTAACAACCTGCTCTTGTTTGGCCCAACATAAAACAACAGACTCTTAGGAATGCTAATTTACTGTTGCAGTTGATATCCATCAAATTTTCCATTGCTTCATAGTAAGTGAAGATTATCGGAACTACCTGAGGTCCCTGGGGCACAAGGACAACAACATCAACAATGAAGTCATAGATTACTGGATAAAGATACATGTATTTGGCAACTGCCCCTCTAGTGCTGCACCAAAGTTAGGAGGATGTACTATGGATCTGACACTTGACATTTTGTTGCTAGGAACTTCTTTGTTGATGATGTGCTTATATTCCTACCCACAAGTGAAGAGGTAATTGATCTTCTAACCAGTGCACATGATATGCTTTCTGTGGCAAGTCTCAGGAGAGATTATTTTATAAGCCAGAAGGTATTGGAAGCACTTTCCTACAAAAATCATGCCACAAACTTCAAAGACCTGGATCCTGGATCTTCATTTTCTCCCTTACAACACAAACTTGAGAGGCTTACTCTGGAACATAAACAAGACAGGTTGGAATTCCAAGTATCTATTGTTAACAATCTGAGGTGTTTTATCTGTTGCCAACAGCAACTATGATCCTCTTGGGTTTGCAGCCCCAGTTACCATCCAAAGTAAGATGTTGCTGAGACAAGTTACCACAGAGCGCTTAGACTGGGACACTCCTCTACCTACAGAGAAACAACAAAAGGTGAGAGATGTGGAAGATGTCTCTAAAGATATTAGGATAATTCCAAATCCCACTTTGTTAAACTCCCAGGCAGTGTCAGACTTTGGTGCCTAGGGCCCACAAGAAAAGTTGATTTTGGGGCCCACTATGCCACCCTGCTTCTGACACCTGTTGGGTGCCCCTCCCGGTCTCGCTTTAACTTATATAGACTGGTGTGATGACATCATCATACTAACTTGTAAATCAAGATGGGGCGTTGGGGCTTCTGAGTCACCCTGAACTAATTGCAGCAGAACATATAAATAATATATATACGGTTGTGCTAAAAAGTTTACATACCTCAGCAGCATTTTTGCTTTCTTGGCCTTTTTCCAGTAAATATGAATGATAACACAAAAACTTTTTTTCTGGCCTCTCCAGAACAAAGTGAAGGTTCTGGAGTGGCCATCTCAGTCTATTGACCTCAACATCATTGAGCCACTCTGGGGAGATCTCAAGCACGCAGTTCGTTCATGACAGCCCAGGAATTTACAGGAATTGGAGGCTTTTTGCTAAGAAGAATGGGCAGTTTTACCATCTGAGAAAACAAAGAGCCTCATCCACAACTACCACAAAAGACATCAAGCTGTCACTGATGTTAGAGGGGTCAATACATGGTATTAAAAACTGGGGTATGTAAACTTTTTATCAGGGTCATTTGGATGTTTTTATTATGATTTAAAAAAGAGATAACACAGAAGTTTGACAATAAGTGGCTTCACCCAACCACTTACCATGAGTTGAAAAAAATGTTTGTGTTATCATTCATATTTTCTGAAAAAAGCCAAGAAAGCAAAGCATTGTGACTGAATAATACTGCCACACCATGATCACATATCACCACCACATATTGACTGAATAATACCACCACACCATAACGACATATCACCACCACATAGTGACTAAATAATACCACCACACCATGACCACATATCACTACCACATAGTGATTGAGTAATACACAATACCATTACTAAATATAAACCATAACAACACCATAACCACATATCATTACCACATAGTGACTGAGTAATACACAATACCATTACTGAATATAAACCATTACAGTATAACCAATATGTGCCAAGACTTGAACTTTGTATAGCAGTGCTAGCAGTAAATTTCTAAAGTTAGAAAGACGTAATGGATATTTCCTTTGATTAATTTACATTGTACACACAGCAAAGTCATGCATAATTATATACCCAAGTAAACAAAACAATTTAGTGCATAGATCTTTACCAGCAGTGACTTCAAAACTGAAGCTTTGAGGGTTTGTCAAGTTGGTCATCTCTAGTGCAAGCTGTCCTTCACCTAATCCACATCACTTACTGCTTTTTAAAGGCTGCATCAGCATCATAGTTGCTATATCTGTAAAAAACACCCTACAGTGCAGAAGAAGTTCTCACTTGTTGCGTACATGAAGTATACTGTCAGGAGATTGATAGGATCACAAAGAGAGTCAGCCTGACCAAGAATAGTGCATTTTTTGAACTGGACACAGTAATCAGGGGTGGAACAACTGCAATAGCTGCTGTAGCAGCTTCCATTTGGCTTACCCGATAGCACATCATACTTCAGGATCTCTAGGACCTCTGTCCCAGGCATTCAGAGGTATATTCCATGGATCAATGGTATATGCTCTCAACACCTAGGTCTGCGCTGCTTATTTGTTTGTGCATGCACATGACCTGCAAGCAGTTAAAGCCCTTGAAGAAGCACGGACAAATCTGCTCCCTGACTCCCCACCATTTATGCCTTAGACCTACCCGATGTCAGAGGTGCATCCTGATGCAGGTGGCATGATGACATCACATCATTGCACAGCCTGTGTCAAGCTACCGTGTAAGAAGCCAGACTGCTGCTTTTAGGGGGAATGAGGAGAGGTGAGTTTATTTTTTTTTAACTAATGGGGACACTATATATGTGTGGAGACCTAGCTACTGTCTACTTGTGGCTTGCCTACTTACACACCTATCTGGAGCCTTCACCTACCTACCTGGGGTCTACCTACCTATGTGAAGACTATTTACTCACATGGGCCTAGTTACCTACCTCGGGCCTACCAACCCACCTAATGGGAGAACCACCTACCTAACTGGGGCTTACCAACCCAACTAATGGGGTCTTGCCTGTTTACCTATTTTACTAAGACTTTGCCTAGGCACCTACCTGTGGCCATGCCTACCTACATGGGTCCTTGACTTCCTATCTACTGACCTGGTGCCCCTGTCTAACTACCTTGGGCCTTACCTGCCTTCCTACCTACCTATTTAGGGCCATGAAAACCTACCTGGAGACTTTTATATGTACCTAACTCTAGCCTTGTCTATCTGCCTAGCTGTGGCCTTACCTACCACATAATGGATGGCCTATCTACTTAGATATCTACCGAGATACCGAATTGAGGGAGCTAAATATCGAATACCATAGGTTTGGCTAACTAATTTTGGAAGCTAACTGCTTAATTGGGGCTACCTATCTAAAAGTGGGGCTACCTATCCATAGGGCTGCCCTTGGCATTTTAGATAACTTTCAGCCAAATGCTATTTCGTTTTTTTTCATAGGTTTCTCCTCTGGACTAAATCAGACTTGTTGAATCCGTTTCTTTACTAAAAAGGTCAACGAGGTATGTTGTCAGGGAGTGTTGATTAAATAAAGTGTTTTTTTGTGTTGTTTTGGTGTATTTTACTAGGTTTTCTAGTGTAAGTACTGCAGGTGTCTGACTGATACCACTGCATTACTAGCGCTGAGGTTTGGTGTTAGCCAGTGGTGTTTTTCATCAGCCCAAGGCTGACACTAAACCCTTTCACTATTACCTCAGTACCCAATGCACCAGGAGTACTGGCAAGAGATTTAATGTGAAGATTTGCTTCTCAGACACTGCCGGCTGGTATTTTTAGGGTGGGGAGGGCCCAATATCCATGGAACGTCCCATCCTGATAGTATTAGCCTGCAACTGCTGGTTTTAACTTACATGGTTATATAAAAATGTGGGGAACCTTAAGTCCTTTTTTAAAGATAAAAGAAAAAATATTTATTTGTCTATAAATTGACATTATTCTTTGATCAATAAATAAATAACTAAATGAATATGATGCGGAGCCATCCCCATTTTCCATAACCAACCAAAGTAGAACCAGCAGATGTAGGCTGGTTTCTCAAGTACCTGAACAAAAAGTGCAGATTAAATTTTTGAAAAGCTGTGAAAAGAAATGAACCCCCAAAAAAGCAAAAACTTAAAATAAAGATGTAAAATTGAAAGTACTACAACAGGTTGTTGAGTGAAAATGAAGATTAACTTGACTTTAACCAACATATAGTGGACTTTAAAATGCATAAGCCTAAAGCAGAACAAATACTTTATTGTGAACAGAGCAATTTCTTGTTTACAAATTAAATGTGGATTAATCTACCACTTTTAGGCCCCGTTCACACGGCTTATTCTGCCGCAGATTGGCGCCGTACTGCGCGCCGGATTTGCGCTTCAGTACGGCGCCAATCCGCGGCAGCAATTACGGTAATCCACTGCTTTAATTGAGAACAGTGGAATCCGTCGCTCCTCCCCGCTCGGCGAATCCGCCGCGGGGGGAGAAAGTGACATGCACATTATTTACGGCGCGGACGCGCCGTAAACAATGCATTGTCTATGGGCCGGGAGCGGCGCCCCCCGCCGCGCTCTGGCCCGCCCGCGCCCCGCCCTTAAATTCACGGCGGATTTGTGCGCTCAATACGGCGCATAAATCCGTCGGGAATAAGCCGTGTGAACACGGCCTTACCCTCCAAGCCTCTATCAGGAAGCAATCACATAACCTCCAGCAAGATATTTAACAAGCAAACCACACCATGAGCAGTCTTTTTCCCCAAACACAAATGATTTATGTTATACCCACTTACAAAATGAAGTGTTGCACTTTTTTGGCATAATTGCTTTGGACCTCATCGAAATATTTTTTTACAGCACACATTCATTGATTTATATTGTTTTAAAGAAAGTGCTGCTTATTTACCTAAATAAAGTTTTGATTCTCTGTCTTTATTATAGCAGAACATATCTCTAGAATAATAAAGCCGAACATATGAGCAGATATACCAGTCGTAAATTTAGGGTCTTCAGTAGAAAGTCGTGTAGCCAAAAGTGCAAGGTCCATATCAAACACTGTTCCTCAGAAATTGGTTTGTGCATCTAATTTTTCTTCTTCTGCTGGAAAGGTAATGCCAGATGTCTTAGTGAACCAGCCAGTCCATGGTCCTCAGCTTTTTCTTTGTTGGTGCCCTTCAAAAGCACACAAGTTACATCAACTGTTTTCTTCTTAAATCTTTCCATATTCATCATGTAAAATCACAAATAACATTCAATAAGCAATAGCAGATATCATCAACTCACACACCCAGAAGGCACAGTCATTTTATATAATTTTCTTTACATTAATTCCATTCAATTATCCACATATCATCTGCTAAAATTGCAAATTTTTTAAAAACTTGGATCACCGTCTAGGCAGGTATTCTGCCATTTGTGTGTTACAGCAATCATACAATATCTCACAAAAGTGAGTGCACCTCTCACATTTTTGTAAATATTGTAAATATTGTATTATATCTTTTTATAGGACAACACTAAATATATGACACTTCAATACAATGTAAAATTGTCAGTGTACAGCTTGTATAACAGTGTAAATTTGGTGTGCCCTTAAAATAACTCAACACATAGCCATCAATGTCTAAACCGCTGGCAACAAAACTGAGTATACTCCTAAGTGAAAATGCCCAAAGTGTCAATATTTTGTGTGGTCACCATTGTTTTACAGCACTGCCTTATCTCTCTTGGTCATGGAGTTCACTAGAGCTTCACATGTTACCACTGGAATCCTCTTCCACTTCTCCATGATAACATCATTGGGCTGGTGGATATTAGAGACCTTGTGCTACTCCACCTTCCGTCTGAGGATGCCCCAAAGATGCTCAATAGTTTTTAGGTCTAGAGACAGGCTTGGCCAGTCCAGCACCTTTACCCTTCTTTTCTTTAGCAAGGCAGTGGTCTCTTCGAAGGTGTGTTTGTGGCTGTTATCATGATGGAATATTGCCCTGCAGGGAGGGGATCATGCTCTGCTTCAGTATGTCACAGTACATGTTGGCATTCATGTTTTCCTCAGTGAACTGTAGCTACCCACAGTCGGCAGCACGCATTCAGCCCCAAACCATGACATTCCCATAACCATGCTTGAGTACAGACACATTTGTCTTTGTACTCCTCGCCTGGTGCCACCACTTTACACCATCTGAACCAAATCAGTTTAACTTGGTCTCATCAGACCATCAGGTTTCCTTCTGGGATGACCGCCATGCAGACCAATATGATGTAGTGTTTGCCGTATGGTCTGAGCAGTGACAGGCTGACCTGCCCACCCCTTCAACCTCTGCAGCAATGCTTGCAGCACTCATACGTCTGTTTTGAAAAGACAATCTCTGGATATGACACTGAGCACGTGCACTCAACTTCTTTGGTCAACCATGGTGAGGTCTGTTCTGAGTGGAACCTGTCTTGTTAAACTCCTGAATGGCCACTGTGCTGCAGCTCAGTTTCAGGCAATCTTCTTATAGTCCATGCCATCTTTATGTAGAGCAACAATTCTTTTTTTTCAAATCCTCAGACAGTTCTTTGCCATAAGGTGCCATGTTGAAATTCCAGTGACCAGTATGAGAGAGTGTGAAAGTGATAACACTGTATTTAACACACCTGCTCCCCATTCACACCTGGGCCCTTGTAACACTAATGAGTCACATAACACCGTGGAGTCAAAATGGCAAATTTATATATATTTATATATATATATATAACATACAAATGACCCTGATCAAAAGTTTACATACCCTGGTGATTTTGGCCTGAAAACATACAGAGAAGTTGACACAAATGGGTTTGAATGGCTACTAAAGGGTAACATCTTCACCTGTGACCTGCTTGCTTGTAATCAGTGTGTGTGCATAAAAGCTGAGTGAGTTTCTGGGATCCAGACAGACTCATGCATCTTTCATCCAGCCACTGACATTTCTGATTTGTGAGTCATGGGGAAAGCAAAAGAATTGTCAATGGATCTGCGAAAAAAAGGTAGTTGAACTGTATAAAACAGGAAAGAGATACAAAAAGATATCCAAGGAATTGATAATGTCAGTCAGCAGTGTTCAAACTGTGATTAACAAATGGAAAATCAGGGGCTCTGTAAAAGCCAAACCACAGTCAGATAGACCAACAAAAATTTCAGCCACTACTGCCAGGAAAATAGTTTGGGATGCAAAAAAACCCCCACAAATAACATAAACTGAAATACAGGACTCTCTGAAAACTAGTGGTGTGGCTGTTTCAAGATGCACAATAAGGTCAAGTTGACCTGTCATTGGCTACAGCAGAACAAAGTGTAGGTTCTGGAGTGGCCATCTCAGTCTCCTGACCTCATTGAGCCACTCTGGGGAGATCTCAAGTGCACAGTTTATGCAAGACAGCCCAGGAATTTACAGAAACTAGAGGCCTTTTGCCAAGAATAGGCCGCTTTCCCATCTGAGAAAATAAAGAGCCTCATCCACAACTACCACAAAAGACTTCAAGCTGTTATTGATGTTAGAGGGGAAATTACACAGTATTAAGAACTGGGGTATGTAAACTATAGATCAGGGTCATTGGATGTTTTTGGTTGTCATTATGATTTAAAGGGAGAAAACACAGTAATTTGTCAATAAATGGCTTCTCCCAACCAGTAACCATGAGTGGAAAAAAAGTTTTTGTGTTATCATTCATATTCTCTGAAAAAAGGCCAAGAAAGCAAAAAATTCTGCCGGGGTATGTAAACTTTTGAGCACAACTGTATGTGTGTTATATGGGTGGGGGAGCAGAGTAAATTATATGTGTGTTATATGGGTGGGGGGAGCAGAGTATATTATATTTGTGTTATATGAGTGGGGGACACAGAGTCTATTATATGTGTGTTAAATGGGTGGGTGAACCAGAGTATATTATATGTGTGTTATATGGGTGGGTGACACAGAGTGTATCATATGTGTTAAATGGGTGGGGGAGCAGAGTATATTATATGTGTGTTATATGGGTGGGGGAGCACAGTGTATTATATGGGTGCCCAGATCCTTCTCATCAGAGCTGTCCCTGGAGCAGTGCAGAGCAGCTTTTATTTTCCCTTTCAAACAGCTTGGGGAGGAGTATGTACAGAATGGAGGCAGCTAATCATAGCAGAGGGGGCGTGTCCCTCACAGGGGGCATGTCCCATCCAGGGGTTGAACTAAATATCAGACAGGCTATCACAGCAAAGTAGGCGTGTCCCAACCAGGGATGAAGTAAATATCAGGTAATCAATCACAGCAAAGGGGGCGTTGCATTGTATAAATGTGCAGTATATTGTGTACCAATATGGTAATTTTACTACTTCCTGCGGCAATGGAGGCCTTCACCAGGCTTCCAACTGGGCCCCGCGCTCTTGCTACGGTGGCCCAGACCGGAGTTAGGAACAGTGCCCAGCACTGTTTCTGATTCATTTAGACGCAGCAGCATTTAATGGGTTAAACAGCGCGGGATGGAGCCAGCTTCATTCTGTGCTTTAACCAACAGGTGTTTGCAGCAATTAGAAGCCAGCAGCCTCCGGCTGTGTAGCGGGATTGCAGTGCCCCTTACCACCACTGGAACTTAAATTTATGCCCAGCGTCGTTAAGGGGCTAAATGATGTGGAAATTGCAGCCCATCAATATGGCAGGTGAACATCAGCTATGAAGGTGCAAGAGGGCAAAACAAAAGTGTTTGAACCGTGGTAAAAAATTTAATCAAACTTTAATAAATTTTCTTTAAAAAACAGTCATCATCTGACTTAACACCATACAACAATAGTCCGTCAGATACAAAAATAAACAAGAAAAATTTGGAAAAGAAACTCTTTTTTTTTGTTTGCGGCCCCCGTACCTTTAAACTGCAGTAAGTCCATGAATAGGCCCCCCACGTGGTACCCAGGAGACGCCGGCCTAAAGAGCGAAGACTGAGGGCACAGGCAAGGCAAACTTTTTTGGGAGGTTTCCTCCCCTTCCTCAAAGCATGAACGTCAAGTATCTCCTCCTTTAAAAAAAGGTAAGTGAAAAAATTTTTAAACCCCTAACAACACTGACCAAGAATTAAAAAAACACTAAAAATTTAAAAACACCCCCTTTTAAAAATCCCCGGGGGTGAAGTGATTCCAGGGGGGAAAATCCATTATGCATTTTTTTGGGGAAACCCTGTTAATAGCAAATTTTTTTCGCTAGCCCAGATTTTTTTCCGCACCACCACCGGACCCAAAATATATATCGTGACGAGCTTCCGCAAAGTGCCAAAAAACAAAACGTTTCCCCATAAATTTTTTTTATGTTCAACTCACCAATGGATTTTCAAAAGGGGCGCCCCTGCCCTCTTAGCCAACCAAATCGCTCCCCTTGTTGCTTTTAATCCTAACCCTTAACTGCTTTTCTTGGCCCCGGGCCCCACATAGATCGGGCCCACAGGGACTTTTTAAACATGTATACCACTTTTGTTTGCTTTTTAAAACTTTAGGGAAAACCCTTGGGGTTTTTTAATTTGGAAAACCCCTTTGGGCCGTGGGATGCTTTTATATTCCCCCTTTGATTATCCCATGCACAGTTCTGGCAATTCAAACACGCAAACTTTCCAGACCTAGTGCGGGTTTTGAGAAGCCCCTTTTTTAAAAACCTCTGAAAATTTAGTTTTTTTAAAACCCAGAGAAAATTATTGTTGGCCAAGGGCCCTCCCCTTTATTTAAACCCAAACCCCGGGGGAGATTTTTTGAATAAGGGGCCATATTTACAAATCACTACTAAAAATTTTCCCAATATTTAGTAATAGTTTTGCTTAAAAAAGGCCAAAAGGTCAAACATATACTGATATTATTTTAAAAGGGGTATAAAGATTTTTTTTTTAGGCCCCCCCTTTTTCTGCAAAAAAAGTTTTTTTCCCCTCGGCGGTAAAACCGGGTTTCAAAGCCCCTTTTTTTGGGACAGTTCCTGTTTATTATAGCCCTGTCACCGAATTTTCTGACCAACCCTTCCATAAAAACAATATAACCAACTCGTTTGAACAAATTCGCCGAGCTCTGATAAACTGAGAACGAGAAATGCCCCTAAAAATTTTGGGGGCCATGTTGGCTTTGGGGGGGGATGCAAGATATTTTTGGGTAAATTTTCTTTAGAATACAAAAGGGTAATTAAAAACCAATTAAAAACCCTCTTTTTGTTTCAAACATCCAGATAAGTTAGTGTAAAACCGTATCTTGGAGGGTTGAACTGAATCAAGGGGTGCACTTTTAAAAGGCCTCAACGAAGTCGTCCCAGTTTGTGCCTCGGCCCCGACCCAGCAGGAAGACGTCGCGACGAAACAAAACCACGCCACAAGTGAAAAAAAGCTGAAACAGGATACACAAACTTTTTTTTTTTCCGAAGTAAAAACATTTTAGGGGGTTACAAAATTTTGAGCCACAGGGGACCCCATCGAGGTCCCCGCAGCGGGCAAGAACAGCGGCCCCCCAAACCCGGGAAAAAATTTCCCTTTTTTTTTAACACGGTGTTAAAAAAGTCGCTTTAAAAAATGCTATTTTTTTTCCTTTTTTTTCAACGTGTGATCCAAACAAAGTGCTTTCCCTTTGGCTGCATTCAGCCCTCTTCAAAGGTTTTTTTTTGAAAAAAGAACTTGATGAAAGAGTGAGACCCCAAGTAACTCAGAACAGTCTAGTTTGTTTAAGGTTTTCCCAAAAATTTCCCAAATGTTTTTGTAAGACTAAAGGGACTCGCGTTTAACCATGGTTGCAGTAGGAACCCGACGAAATGCAGAAAGGGGGTTCTAGAAAGAACGGGTATTGATTTTTCTACTAAAACCCCCTTTACTCCCAAAAGGGTCGATTCCAAACCCGCAACCAATGGGTTTAAAAGCGAGTCCCGTCTTACAAGACACTGGGGAGTTTTTGAAAGCCATTAACAAAATAGGG
The DNA here is from genome assembly GCA_025379985.1 of Phyllomedusa bahiana. Taxonomy (NCBI): domain Eukaryota; kingdom Metazoa; phylum Chordata; class Amphibia; order Anura; family Hylidae; genus Phyllomedusa; species Phyllomedusa bahiana. The sequence goes on along the minus strand of JAODAL010008582.1, from coordinate 60,543 downwards.
CTGTTCTAGAGTTACTTTGGCTCTGCACTCTTACACAAGTCCTTTTTACAAATAAACCAAATTTTAAGGGCTAATCAGCCAGGGGAAGGGACTTTTTTTTGGATCACACGTTGACTAATGATAAAAAAGCAATTTTTTAAAGCGAATTTTGAACACCGGGGTTAACTAGGGGTTATTTCCGGTTTTGGGGGCCCCGCTGTTCTTCAGCGCGGGGGCCTCGATGGGGTCCCCTGTGGTCCCGTTATGCAACCGTACATTTTTTACTTCGAAAAACAGTTTGGGGTAACCTGTATCACTTTTTGTCACTTTTTGGGGTGGTTTTTGTTACGTCGAAAGCGTCTTCCCGCGTGGTCGGGGTCCGGGCCAGCTGGACGACTTGTTGAGGACCTTAACCACGTGCACCCCTTGATTCCCGTTTTACTCCTACCAAGGGAAACTCAAAACTAACTTATCTGGATTTTTGGGTCAAAAAAGAGGGTTCATTTTTAAAAACCTCTTTGTATTCCCCAAAGAAAATTTACCGCAATAATATCCTTTTCATCGCCAAAGCCCAAAATTCCCCCAGATTTTTTTGGGGCATTGCTCGTTCTCGTTTATCAAAGCCGGCGAATTTTTTCAAACGAGTTTTGATTATATTTTTGCTATGGAAGGGTTGGTCAGAAAATTCGGGGGGGACCCAAAGGTTTTTTAAATATCGAGGAACTGTCCCCAAAAAAGGTCTAGAAATCCCGCTTACCCCGAGAAACTTTTTGCAACACAGGGGGACTAAGAAAAAATCTGATACTCAATGTAACTACTATCAGTATATGATTTGACACCTGGCCTAATTAAGCAAGCTATTACTAAAAAAATTGGGAAAATTTTTTAGTAGTGGGAAAATAAATATGCCCCTTATTCAAAGATCTCCCCCCTTTGGGTTTACCGTAAGGGGAGGGCCCTTGGGCCCAACAACTAATTTCCTCTGATTTAAAAAAAATCTAAATATCAAGTTAAAAGACGCTTCTCAGCAGCAAATAGGGCTGGCCCCGTTTGCGGGGTTTGAATTGCCAGAACTGTGCATGCATAATCAAAAAAGGGGAAAAATACAGCATCCCACCAAGGGATACAATTTTAAAAACCAAGGGTTTCCCAAAACGTGTAACAGCAACAAAGTTTTATACAAAGTTTAAATGTCCCCCGTGGGCTGTCTATTTGGGCCAGACCACGAAGCAGTTAAGTTTAATTTTAAAGAAAACAAGGGAGCGATTGGTTGGCTAAAAGACAAGGGGGCCCCTTCTGAAAAAACCCATTGATGAGATAGAAAAATAAAAAAAACATATGGGGGAAAAGGGCTGTAAACTAGGCACTTTGCGGGAAACTCTCACTAAAAAAAGAGCTCCGGTGGTGTGTGCTGGGGAAAAAAATCTGGGGTAGCGAAAAATCATTAGGGGTTTTTAAGGCCCGTTTTCTCAAAAAAGAAGCAACTGGTTTCCCCCCCTGGAATCACTCACCCCTAGGGGGAAGAAAGAGTGGTTTTTTAAACTTTTTAGTGTTTTTTTTAATTCTAGGTCAGTTTGGTTTTGGTTTAATTTTCTCACTTACCCTTTTTAAAGGAGGGGGATACTCTGACGCTTCATCTTGAGGGAAAGGGGGGGAGCCTCCCCAAAACCCTCGCACTTGCCTGTCCCCTCGTCTTCGCTCTGAGGCCCGCGCTCCTGCTCACCACGCTGGGGGCCTATTCAAGGACTTACGCAGTGAACGGAAAGGGCCGGGGCCCCAACCCAAAAAATGATACTTTCCATTTTTCTTGTCATTTTGTATCTACGGGCTATGTTTTTAAAGGTGTTAATCAGATGATGACTGTTTTTTTTTAAAAAAAATTTATTAAAATTTTTTTCCCCGGACAAACACTTTTGTTTTTGCTATACATAAAGCGGGGAAGGAGAACCTGCTTATGAACCCCTGGCGGAATCTCAGTATAAATTTTTACTAAAAAGGGCATTTTTTATTGTCAAAGAGGAAAAAACCACATAATCATGGAGCATCACTGCCAAAAGGAACCAAAGAAAAAAACAGTTCAGTAAACCCCTAACATTTTGGGCACTGATGGACAGATGGTCACTGCACCCTGCTACCAATTTGCATCCGCAGAAATGCAAAAATTTTCCAAAATTTTGGAACTGCTTTTTGGGAAAAGGGGTTGCTTTCCATTGGGGGTTTTTTTTCTATTCATTGAAGGGTGGAATTTGGGGCATGCCCAGAGAAAAACATTAAGGAAAAAAAACAAGCTGGAAGAACCAAGCTGGGTGACAGTGTTAGCTTTAGAATTTTTTTGGGGTATTTCTGGGTCCACTAATTCAGTGAAAGGTTTGGGGACCATTTTGGGGTATAATCTCCCCTTTGCATATGAAAATAAACCAACACTGATTGTTTTCCCTAGGGCCGTGGGAGTCAAACGCAACGTCACAGGCTAGAAAGTATGACATTGGGGAGCATACCCAACTTTTCAATTTTTTCCCTTGCCCCTTTTTCCCAAAAAATTTTCATACAAAAAACAAAAAAAATTTTTATCCAGGTCTTGATTTTCTAATTTCCCCGCACACCTTTACAAATTCCCCTATTCTAAAAATCTAACTTTTTTTTTTAAAAATTGATTAAAAATTTTTTGGGATTACCACTGGGGGCTTTTCCATTCGCTTTGGATGATCTTTCCTATGCTTGCTCTCCTCTTTATTTAGTCAATCATTTAGTCAGGGGAAACGTCCCGAAAGGGGGGGCCCCCAAATTTAAAAGACTGGCCCTACTGTCCCTCTCTTATATTTTATTTAATTATTTACCAAGATAAGTCCCCCCATTATAATTTCCACTCTTTTTGATAAGGATGTCTATACCTTGGAGAAATATCAATATATACAAATAGGGGCCCGTAGGACTTTTTTTAGTGTTTAAAGTCTTTATAAACATTACCCCCCTAACTAGTGAGCTGAAAAAACATAGGGGAAAGAAAATACATGGATTTTAACCCTGAAAAAACCCCAACCCAAAAGGATAGTTTAAATTTTAAAAAATAGAAAAATATTTATATGACCCCAAAGGGGGCTACCCCAAAGAAAATAAAAACAAAAAAGGAAAACCCAACCCTTTTAAAAACGATTTTTAAACGCCCTGCCCGACGCGTTTTCCCCCCTCCTACCCACACCGAGGGGTTTCCTCGGGGGTCCGTTATATTTGTTTTCTCTTTTGGAAGGGGCTTTTTAAAAGTTTTTAAGATGATTTTCATATTTGCGAGGGCCGGGCTTGAAATATGCAGGGGGAAAATACTGGAGATGTGCTGGCTATAAATAGTTTTAAGCCCCCAAACCTGTGTGCACTTTTCCTCCCCATTTAAACCTTAACCCCCGTTTTGGGAAACCCAAATTTAAAAGCGCTGTGAGCCCCATTTTTTAGGGTTAAATTTATACTACCCCAGTAAAATTGAATTTGGTTTTTTTAACTCTTTTCCCTATTGAAGTTTTGGGGGAGGATTTTTTTCATGGGCCCAACAACTGAAGAAATCACATTTTTTAAACAATGAAAAGTAATCAGTGTGCATTTTTGTTTTAAAAATTTAAAATTTGGGTTTTCTTAAAAATAACTCAACACAATGCCCACAATGAAAAAAATGCTGGCAACAAAAAATAGTAAAAATGAATAGTACCCCCCCAAAATGAAAATGGGGGTGGTTAAAATTTTTTTTATATATATATATATATAATATAAAATATTTTTATTATATATTAAAATAATATATATTTTTTATTTTATATTTTATATATATAAAATATTGAAAGGGACAGAGGGGATTGGGGGTTGGGCCAGAGATATGTTTTCCACCGGGGGGCCCCCTGGGTTGGTGAGGTAAAAAACCTGAAAATTTCAGGGTGCCCAAGCTTTTGGTAGGTTGTTTAAACCCCGTTTTAGTGTTAGTTTATTTGCACAGAAAATATCGGGGGCCCGGTTTTTCCCACGGGGTCATTTAAAAGATTTGGGGGTGGGGACTGGCCCCAAAAATTTTTTCAGGGCCCCAGGGGCGGTTTTTTTTTGTTTCTATTTTAAACCCTGGAAAATTCGGGTTTGGGAGGGGGGGTTTTTTGGGAAATTGTCTTGTGATGTGGGAGTGTGTTTTGGGGTGCCCCAAGCAAAAGATCCCAAGAACAGATAAAACCGCGGGTCTCTTTGGAGAAAAAGGGAAAGGGGCTGAAGGCCTAAATCTGACCGGGAAATTTTCCCTAAATAAAACCCCCTTGAATTTTTAAAACCCCAGGCAAAAGGGACGGGCCCCCTGTATTAATCGTACCCCCCGAGTTTAACCCTTACAATTGGGGAGGTATCAATGGGAAAATTTCTGGCAAAAGGGTTTGTGGGGGCATGAAAACGGGCATAGAACGTCCCAGCACGAAAATTTAAAAGGGGCCCCGGGCCCGCCAAATTTTTTTTTTTTTTTACGCAAACCCGGGACAGTGGTTTTGGGCTAAAAGGGGGACTGTGGGCTGCGGGTTGTTTTTTTTTGTTTGGACATTTAGAATGTCCTGGTTTAAAGGGGCCCCGGCAACTGAGATTTTTCCCCTACTTTCAGCCCCATGGGAGGAACTAATTAAAAAACCTAGTGAAAACCCAAGGGGCACAGAAAGCCAGCGCCCAAAAGGGAGGCTATGGAAGCTCAGCAGTTTCTGCAAGTGCAGAAACCCCAACTCATGGAAAAAACAGAAAGCAAGCAATTTCAGGGCGCACCCAACAGCAAAGGCCCCTTTAGGGGAAAGCCATGAGGGTTTAGCAGGAAACCAAGGGGGGCTGAGGGTTTTAAAAACAGCTAAACTCGGGGATTTTCCGGGGGCCCGGGAAAAACCCAAAGCCCTCCATGATTAGCAAAGTCCCAAAACACAAAGGACCGGGGGAAAAGGTTGAAAAAAAACGGGACACGGGGAGGAAGTCGAGCGGACGTACCCCCATTTTGGTTTTGAGCGGTTTGGCCCAACCCCAAAGGGAAAAAGTTTACCCGGGTCAATGGGAAAGGGGTTTTTTTAAGCCCCTTTCAAAAGGGGGAATCCCGGAAGGCTAGGCCATGTTCACACGGTGTAAAAGGGGCCGTATTTTTGGTCCGAAATTTACGCCCCCGGAGTGGCAAAAAAAAAGGGGCTGAAAACGGCCCCGGGCCCTTTGGGAAAAAACCAATTTTTCTCATAGAAAAAACGGGGGTTTTAGTCTCCTCCCCCTTTTTTCGGGGGAACCCGCCAGGTTTGGGGAGTTTAAGTGAAATGTAAAATTACCAGGGGCCCGTATAGCGCCACGGGGAATGCAAGCTAGGGGCCGGCGAAATGTCCCCCCCCCCGGCTAACTCCCCCCCCCCCTCCCCCCCCGGCCACACGACGTAATTTGGGCGGGGCGAAATTTAATTTCCCGAGTTAAGCCCGGGGTTAAAATTTTTAGCCTTATTTTTTCCTTTTCCCCCAAAGGATGCAACGGTTTTCCAAAATTTTTTAAAAAACAGAAATCCTCCCACGACTGGGGGGTTCCCTTGGCTGTACGGGCCCAGGGGGGTTCCACCCCCTTGGTTTACTTCCCGGGTACAGAAAAGCCTACCGGGTCCCAGTTTTTGATTTTTTCTTTGGGTGCAAAAATGGTTTACAGCCGGTTTTTGTAGCACCCCCGGTTTCATATGGGGACCGAGTGGTCGGGATGGGTTTTAATTTTTTCCCCTGCCCCACCTTTTCCAGACCTGGGGGGCCCCCAAGGGGACCCGCAGTCGTCGATAGCCGGGTTTGATTTTTGGTAAGAACGTTTTTACAAAACTGCTGAAAAACGCCTGAGGCCCTGCAGGGTTTTTCAAAAAGCCCCCTCTGGGAAACCCCAAAAACACTGGGAGAAAACCAGGGACAAAGCAGAGCCCCTTAAAAGCAGAGTAAACCCTAAAGGCGGGGTGGAAACCAGAACCGGGAAGCAAGGGGCCCACTCCAGGAGGGGGTTTTTTTGGGGGTTCCCAAATTTTTTTCCCCCGGGGGCAAGGGTTTTTACCCCGTGCCCCAAAATAAGGGAAAAAACCCGATTGGGAAAAAACGGGGCCTGGCGGGGACGGCGGTCTTCCTTGTTTGCCCACCCCCCCCATGGGGCCCGGCGGCCCCCCCTTGCACGGAGGTGGGGGCCCAGTTCTGCCCAAATGATGGTAAAAGGGGAAAACCCCCGGTTTCAGGCCCTTTTGGGAAATCGGGGAGTCGGGTTTACGCCCTTTCAGCCGCTTTTTAACCTTTGAGGTATCCCGGGGAAAAAGGGGCGTAGGGTTTTACCGGGTTATCATGGGGCCACAAAGGGGGTTTCCCCCAAGGGCCCGGGTGATTCAGGGAAAAACAGGGAAGGGGGGTTGGGTTCCCACCGGGTATGGGGGTTCCCCCCCTTTTGATGGAGGACATAATAATCGGGCCAGGGTTTCTTCCATTGTTCTGGCCTCTGTGGGAACGGGCACTACCCTCAGGGTTCAGGGACCCCTTTTCCGGGGGGTGGGGTTCCACCCCGGGGGGGACTGAGCCAGGGGGGGAACCCTGGGGTTTTCCCTTTTCTGTGTTTAAGGGGGGCCCAATGAGGAGGAAAACCCTGACGAGGTAGCCCCCGTTTTTAAGGTGTCCCGGGAAAAACGTTGGGTCGCCCCCAACTCCCGGGGATAACCTTTTTGGAGAGAGGCCCAAAAAGGGAGTTTTGGTGGGTAAAAGGGTTGGCCCCTAAACCCCGGGGGGGAAAAAAGAGGTCCCCCCCATTTTGCCAGGGAAAAGGGGGGATCTCCTTTTATCGGGGTGGGGGAAACGTCTGGAGTTGGTAAAAACAACTTTTTTAATTTGGCCTTTAAAACCCATTCCCGGGAAGAATGGGGAAAGACCGGGGTTTCTTCCCATGTTTTTAGGAGGGCACGGGGGTCAGAGAAAAACCCAGGAAAGGGACCCTTTTCCGAGATTATTTTTGGCCCGGGCTTCCCCAAAAACACATTCGGGGCCCTTTTTGCCATTTCCTGCCTGGGTATGCCAATAAACCTTTCCCCGGTAGCTATTTTTCCACAGCCTCCTGAAAAACCCACTTCCGGGATTTTTTGAGGGGGCCCCTTTGATAAAATTTTCCCTGGATTGGATGGCCCCGGGTTTGAAGTCAGCCAGAGGACACCAGTAAAAATCCGGGCCCGTGGTCGATTTTTGAAAACCCCGGGTTACCCAGAGGAGTCCCACCCCAAAAAATACTTTTTTTCAAGAGCATAGCCAAGGAGAGTTTCAGTTTTTTTCCCCAGGGTTGGGTACCAAAGGGAAAATTTTGGGGATCGGGGGCCCCCGTTCATGTCGAGGGTGAGGGCCGGGCCCTTTCTGAAAAAATTTGGTTAAAAAGTTGGGCACTCCGCCCCCTTTCTTTTTATCTTCCAAAAAAACAGACGGGGCGGTTTTGAACTTTTTAAACAAGCCCCCTAAAGGGCAAATTGTTAAAACGAGAAAGTTTAAAAAAGGGGATGGTGGGAACTTGGTTTTTCTACAAACCCTTTTCTGCTTTTTTCCATAGGGGGAGGTCCCCCAAGGGGATCCACGGGGGTTTTTTCCCCATTTGTTTTTTTTTATATGGCGGGACACCCCGGGGGGGTTGTTGGAGTTGAAAAGGAGACCGGGGAAGGGGGAAGTCACCCGATAAAAGTGAAATAAAGCATATTCCCAGTTCAGGAGAAAAATAGCTCAGGGGGCCCTTTTGGGGAAAAGGGGGAGATCTTCCCAGGCCCCCAAGGGGGGCCCCCCAGGAAAGGGTCTTTTAATAGGTCAGCCGTCTCGGGCATTTTAAACCCGGGGGGGCCCCCAACTTTTCCTGGTGTGGTCCCCACGTAGAAAAGCAAGTTTCCCCCGCAAAATGGCAAGGGCCATATGGGGTTTGCCCAAAAAAATTTGAGCGAATTTTGGAAATTACGGGGTACACCCAACCCAGGCAGGAGGGAATTCCCAACCAAGTGTATCGGTGAATTTGTTAAAACCCTGGAAAGATGGGGGTTTTTTCTTAGAAGCCCCGTCGCGGGTCCCCAACGGACCCCAAAAACCATTGAAGAGGTCAAATTGGCGGGAGACCCCGGGCGCCTTTCCCCAAAAAGCCCCCAGTGTAAACGGGTTGCCCCCTACAGAATAGAGGTTTAAATTTTACAGAACCCCCCAAGGGTCAAAACCACCGAATTGAGAAAGAAAACCCCATTTGACCCCCAGGAAAGGGGTTCAATTTAAAACCCATAGGGTGTCCGAGGCTCGCAGGGAGATCATTGCGAAGGAGGCCCTGGGGGTGGTCGAAAAAATTTAAAAAGTGGGGGGGTCAATTTTCCTTTAGTCCCCCCGCCCCCGCACCCCAAAGGGGGGGGAATTTGGCGATTTTTTTTTTAAATGATTATGAAAAACTAAACCGGGGTGTCAAAGGGGTTAAAGGGCCTACCCCATGCCCCGGGTAGATGAATTGATGGGAAAACTGGGCCCACTTCGATATATCACGACCCTGGATTTTTACCAAGAGGGATTGGCAAATTCCGTTGTCAAAGGAGCAAGGGAGAAGCCCAGCTTTCTCCACACCTGAAGTGTTTTTTACCAGTATGTCAGGATCCCTTTTGGGTTTTACAGGGACCCCCGGGCCACTTTTCCAAAAGGGCCAAAGGAAACCGGGTTTTGCGCCTTTCACAGGAAATTTTGCGGAGCCTACTGGTTGACTTATTCATTTTTTAGTCGGGGACTGGGAAAGTAAACTGTTAATTTTTCAGGCTGTCCTGGGGGCGTTAAGGAAGGCGGGTTTCAGGGTTTAAACCCCCCAAAGAAAAGGTGGGCCCCCATAGAGAGGGGAAAAAGGGCCCGATACCTGGGGGTACATTGTGGGGCGAGGAGTGGGTCAAACCTCAACTTAAAAAAGTGGAAACCATCCAAAGTTGGCCCCCTCCCCCGAACAAAAAAAAAGGGCAGGGCGTTTTCCCGGGAATTTGGGGGGGGTAAATATAGAAGGTTCATTTTTCCCCCAAATTTGCAAAATAGCGGTGCCCCCCCAAGACCCCTGACAAAAAGGAGCCCAAATCGGCCCCCGATTAAATTTGGGCCCCGGGGTTTTCTGAAGGGGGCCCTTTCAGAAAACCTTAACGTCCCGCCCTCCCGTAGGCAGCCCATGTTGGTTGCCCCCGGATTTTTCCAGGGGGAAAATTTGGGGGATGAGGGCAGATGCATCGAAAGGACGGGGGGTTTGAGGGGTGTGGTTTGTCTCAGGTAGTAAAAGGGGGAAGAGGGACCCGGTAAGCTTTTCTGAGTGGAAAACTGTCCCCCGACCCGAGGGGAAGGGGAATTTACTCGGGGTTATCGGGGAAAGAGTGCCTAGCCCTTAAGTGGGGGGCCCCGGGGGTTCCTCCCCTTAAATATCTACTGGGGGGGGAGGGTTTTTAGTTGGTGTCCCGATCATTTTCCCCCCCCCAGGTTTGGGTAAGAGAGAAGAAAGGGGAAAAAGCTCGTGTCACACGCTGGTTCTTGGCGCTACAAGATTTTTCCCCCTTCTCGGTTTGAACATGGCCCCCCCAAGCAAAAGGGGGAATGCAAAATGCCTTGCAAGGGTGCAAATGCATGGGAGTAAAAATTCCCCAAAAACCACGGCCTTTTGGGAAAAGGGTGGGAGGTAATTTTAAAAAGGAAAGAGGGGGAATTTTGGTGGACCAGGGGGAAATTGTAAACCCAAAGGGGCCCCGGGTTGGTGAATGAAAAAACCCGAATTTCTGTGTCAGCGATTTGGGGTTTTTGGGGAAGGGTGGGAGAGGTTTTTTTTGGGGGGCGCAGCAGAAGATCCAAGAACAGACTACAAAAGCCGGTCTCCGTTTGGAACAAGGAAGGGGTGGAAAGGCCCGATTTGAACAGGGGTTGCTGAAATAACGCCTGAATGTTTAAACAGAAAACTAAAGGACTGGGGCCTGTATTATGTTAAAAAACCCCAGGTGATTTCCCCTTTCAATTATATATATATTTATTAAAAACTGATAAACCCCTAAGGGGGGAAAAAGTGTGTTTTAAAATGTGTGTGTTGTGTTAATGTAAAATTTCTTCGAGTATAAAACCGGGGTTTTTTCAAACACAAAAAGTGTTTCTGAAAAATCCCCCCCCCGGCTTTTTACTCGGGCCCCTGGCGGGGCTTTGGGCACTGGGGAAAGGCCCTGATGCCGACAGGGGCGCTTCATTAAAATGCGGGCTCCCCAGGGGCGCTATTTCTGGGGAAAGGGCCGGGGTACAGCTTACCGCCTCCAAGGCCTGCCATGGCCCAGGGGGCTGTCACGATTCCCCCTCCCCTGGGGTGGACTCCCTGGAGGGGCACACAGGTGAAGAGATAACCAAATGGGGGCGCAGAGAGCGGAAACGGGGGTTTCCCTTTCACCGCAGTGGACCCCTGGGCGGGGCCCCAAAAATGATGACATCACCCCGCCTGTTTTTGAGAAGACAGGAGAGCGCCCCCGGGGGGGGCCGGGGCAGCGGGGAGGGGGGCAGGGGGAAGGGCCCGAGCAGGGGGAGCCAGGTAATGTTTTTTTTTGTTTAAAAACCCCCCTTTTTTAAACCCCACCCCATTTGGACCTATCCCCGCCTATACCCCCGCCTAAAACCAACCTTTTAGGGGCCTATACCCTTTCCTTTAAAACCCCGCCCACAGCCAAACCTATAAAGGAAACCTATACCGCCTATACCCCGCCTACAGCCTACCCAAAGGAAACCCATACCTCCTTTTTACCCCGCATACAGCCTACCTTTTGGAACCCATTTCCCTTTCCTTTAAACCCTGGGTACAGCCTACCTAAGGACCTTTTTACCTGCCTAAAACCCTGGTACAGGGGCCTACCTTTGGACCTATTTTTGCCTATACCCTGGCCCACAGCCTACCTTAGGACCTAATACCCTGCCTATACCCTCCTAAAGCCTACCTATAGGGAACCTATACCTGGCCCCAAACCCCGTTGGGGAGCCTAAACCTATAGGACCTTTTTCCTGCCCCATAAACCTTTCCTATTAGCCTACCTAAGGCCCCCTACCTGCCATAAAACCCTGCCCATTGCCTACCTATAGAACATAATTTTTCCCGCCTATAACCCCGCCAAAAGCCTACCTAGAGGAACCCATCCTGCCTTTACCCCCGGGCCTACAGGGTTCCCCCAAGGGGGGGAAATTTTTACCTTTTCCTTATGCCTACCTGGGGGGAACTATGCCCCGCCTTTATCCCCTGCCCTTTGCCTTCCCCAGGGGGCCCCTTCCTGCCTTTTATTGAATTATAACCCTGCCATTTAAAGCCGGCCCAGGGTTTACCTTAAACCCTGCATTTGGGTGCCTTGGGGGGACCCTTTTTCCCCGTTTTAATAACGACCCTTAACCTGCCTAATTAAACCGCCTTGGGGGACCTTTTTACCTGGGTTAAATAACGACCCTTTTCCCCGCCCCCATAAAACCCGCCTTTTGGGGGGGTTTTTTACTTTCCTAATTTGGGGGACATTAAAAAAAGCCCTTTATCTGCCCAATAATTTTTAAATTGGGGATCTATTTTTTTTTTTTAAAATTCACCCTTTGCCGCTGCATTTTTCCCCCCGTTTTGGGTTTTTTTTTTTTCTTTTTTCCCCCGGGTTTTTTTGGTAAAAGTTTTGGGTGCCCCGGCTTATTTAAATCCGGGGCGGCTCATACTCGAGTTATTTCGGGGATATTAAAAGTTTTAAATCACCCCAATTTTTTAATTAGGGGGGGTACTCAGTTTCAAATTTTTAATGAAAAAAAAATAAAATAAAAAATTAAACATAAATGGGGGAAACCCTCCCAAAAAAAAAAATTTCCAAAACCCCCAAAAATTGGGGGGGTTTTGGTTTATTTCAGGTTCCCCAAAGGGAAAATTTGGGGGTAAAAGTACCATTTAAAAATAAAATCATCCCAAAATGGTCCCAATAAAAAGTACACTTCAGGCCCAAAAAAATATACCCTTGTAAAAAAAAAATAAACCCTGCAAAAAAAAGTTTTTTTTACATTTTGACCCACTTAGAATTTTTTTCCCAGTATATTCTATGGTACGGTGAATGACATCATTAGAAAGTACATCTCATTCTGTGGAATAAATGCTCTCATATGTCTATGTTGGTGGAAAAATAAAAAGAGAGGAGGAAAAAAACAAAAAAACGCTTGGTCCTTAAGGTGCCATTTGTCTACTTTCACCACAACAGCACATGGACAAGTATTTTGGCTTTGCTTGAGAAAAGACTTTGATGGTCGCAAATGTCACCTATATTTTGCTTGCACAACTCTGATATAGTGAAATAAAAGTATAATATGCCACTTGTAATTATACAAGTATAGTGAAGACTTTGTTCCCTCAGTGTCAAAAGTATACTAGGTTGCGAGAAAACATTAGTCATTGTCATATCACATATTTATGTATACTTCTCCATTAACTCCATTAACTTTAAAAATTGTCTTCATTTTTTTTTCTTGCATATGGACCGTAGAGAAAAGCAATGGGTGTTAGGCATGCAACATGAAAGTGAATGGTCAGTCATACAGTATCTGAGCTGGAAATATGGGATCCCATCCTGTCGAGATCAGCAAAGCTATTACCAAATCAATTCTTTATCTATGACTGTACTCACTGATCAGCCATTAAAATAACTATTGACAGGTGATAAGATTAGTGACAATGGCAACTGGCATAGGGTCCAATATAGACAGAGAGTGAACACCCAGCTATTGAAGTTTCGTTAAAAGAAGAAAAAATTGGCAAGAAAACTATACTAAAAAAATCAAATATTCACAACCCATTTTGACCATTTTGAGTAACTTCTTTTTTTTTTTACACTGATGGTTTGTTTTCTGATCTAATATTTTTTAAAGTCACTATGCACTGTGCACTAATAGCATGACAGAGACTCTCTGACTAACCAACAGAGCAAACCCAGAGAGGAGTGTGGGGGTGTTAATTCAATTGGAGCATTAAACCTCCCCCAGGAGCTGTCAAGCTAGTTTTATAATATAATGTGTACTAGGATGTCATCTCCATTTTCAGGGAAAGCTGAGCTCTCTGGATTCTCAGCCAGTTGTCAGAATGGCAAGAAAATTGCAGGAAGGAGGGGTACAGAGTGATGATGACTGCTGGCTAGTCCAGGGAGAGACTTAATGCTACTGTATAGACCGTAAACTTGAGGTGGTGGCTACAAAGCAGTGTTTTTTTGAGACGGTGACAATCCCATGGACTAATGGAAACACAGCTATCACTCCAGAAAATACAGCTCCTACATCTTACAGGTTAATTTGGTTCATTACGAGCATTTGAGTTTATAAACAAAATGCCAGAACAACCCTACTCATCTGCCTCAAGTTCCCTATATTCAGTGTGAATGGAAGCTGTTGCTCTGATGGTATGGAGACTTTAGCCCATAGGAGAGACAAGTCTAGAGATAGGGACCCACTTGATGAGGTTACCTTGATGCAGTATGAAGGTGTACACAATTTGATCAAAGTGTGCAATAAACACCTCTATTTTACATGTGTTAGAAAAGATAGCAGTGGTGCAGTGTAAATGTTCCATGAGTTTAATGTTTGTATGGGTTTTAATGTCAACTGAGTGCTGCTGTATTTAATTTTTGTGTTGGGGAATATGCCTTTACCTTACGAGGATGTTAAAACAGAGTTTTTGGATACATTTTAGATCCAAAAAACACATTCAAAAGCGCTGCGTAAAACACATCCAACATGCAGGTGCGTGTTTGGATGCGTTTTGGCTGCAGCACGAACGCACTCTATAGTTTTAAATAGGGCTACTGCTGCATCAAACGGATCAAGAATTGACATGACAATTCTTTGAACGGATCCCAAAGACGCATCACAAAGACACATGCAAACACATATCGTCTGAACACCGATGTGTGTTTTACATTGAGAGCAATGTAAATCACGCTGCACATTGTTAGATGCGCGTTTGGGTCCATTTAGGGTCTGAAACACAGATCCAAACACGTATCTAAACACATAACCAAAGTCACCATGAGAACATACCCTTACAATCCCAACAGCCTGCTACAGTGTCTGTGTCAGTTGTAAATGGAATGGCTGGCTAACTTTGTCTTTTCTGTATAGAACAATACTAAAGACTGATACAGAGGCAAGATGGAAGAAAAGAGGGAGTGATGAAAACACTGCAATTCAGATTCATTTGGTGACAAACTCTGTGGACACTCTATTACTGGTACCCAAAAGACTATGCAGAACAGATGATTATTAAGACCTAATTCAATATAGATAAAAAGTAGCCATTTCACTTATCTCCTTTAAGATCAACTTATTTTATTTATCACCACTTTTTCAACTGGATCCCTTTCCAATCATAAAGGTTCGATCCACATACTATTTAAAGTGCAATGTTGGTATTCATACAACTTAACAAACTTAGGAAGACCTAATACCAGGGGAATTTTTTAAGAAATTATTTACATTTACAGATAATTTTTGGGGTCAGGGATGGAAGTCCAAGTTTGATAATTTTTGACCATTTAGTAATCCTGTAAGTTATGCAGCATTTCTGAGGTCTATGATGGAGGTGAGAAAATAGCATCTTTGGATATTTGCATATACTCACCAGTGACCATTGGACAGCAATCGGCTTCCACCCCGTTTTCCATGGTTACAAATGTATTCATTGATTTTAGTTGTTTTCATTACTGATGAAGCGGAGTGACAGTCACTATAAAATGGCATGACCATCTATTGTGTTTGTCTCCTAGATTTTATCAAATTGCAACAAGGAATGATCCAAACTTAAACAGAATACTTGACAAGAAGAAGAGTTACTGCAGAAGTGTTTAGAATTCTAGAAGAGCTGAGTGACAACCCCATATTGAGTGGCAACTCCATAGAGAAACTATATTGAGATTGTACATCCATTTATAGCTATCCAATTTTTCCAGACTATACATATATGTATACACTAAGCACCTCACTACTTCATATTTCCAAACTTCAAAATTTTTGAATAGAAATCTAGATTTATCTTACTTTTGCTCTCCTAAAATTTGCTTCATTGATTTAATACTTTCTTTTTTACTTTTTTTCCAGTTGTCACTGCTGCTGTCAGTCTACGTCATCTCTGTCTATGGCAGGGGTCCTCAAACTACGGCCCGCCGAGGATTTTTATCCGGCCCGCCGCTGCCACCTGCGGCACCAGTGGTGGCAGCGGCAGAGCCGCAGTCCTCTGAGTTACTGTGCGCTCTATAAGCTGGCCCCTGCTGTCGCGATGCCTCACATCACTTGTCACCGGCCAGAGCACCTCCCATATAATGGGAAGTGCTGTGGGCGGTGACAGGTAACATGAAAGCCATTGCGAGCCACGCAACAGCAGGGGCCAGCTTCGGGAGGCGGACACTCTGCAGTGCAAGGGAGGTGCTTGAGGGCGGACATTTACAATATATGGGAGTGCCTGTGAGTGGCAGAGGGCGGACCACTGTGCAATGTATACGCAGAATGTCTGCCCTCTGCCACTCACAGACACCTCCATATATTGTAAATGTTCGCCCTCAAGCACTTCCCGTCCGCTGCAGAGTGTCCCCCACCCACAGTCGTCCCCGGCGATGCTGCTACCCGCCGCCACCGATCGTTAGGGTCCTAAGTCGATAGCGATCACTCAGGTACCAGCTTAGGACCTTAGCGATCGGTGATGGCAGCGGCGCTGGGACTAACTGTATGTGTGTCCGCCGGACGCACATACAGACAGATGCTTCTGCGGAGAGAATGGGCTCTCCGCTCCTGCAGAGTACTCTGGTGAGGCGCAGGAAGAATGCGCCTCACCAGAGTCCACAGCACGGGCGGTGTCAGCGTCATCATGCTGCGGCGCAGCCTGGTGACGTCACGCCGCCCAAAGAAGAAGCCCGGGAGCAGCGACAGCGGCGGGGAGCCAAGTAAGCTGAGTGAAGTCAGTTTTTTATTTTTAATTATCTCTACACCTGCTGGGGGACCTAATTCTACCTACACCTGCTGTGGGGCCTAATTCTACCTACACCTGCTGGGGGGCCTAAATCTACCTACACCTGCTGGGGGCCTAATTCTACCTACACCTGCTGGGGGGCCTAATTCTAGCTACACCTGTTGGGGGGCTAATTACCTACATCGCTGGGGACCTAAATCCACCTACACCTGTGGGCCTAATTCTACTAACTGCTGGGGACCTAATTCTACTACACTGCTGGGGCCCTATTCTACTACACCTGCTGGGGGCCTAATTCTACCTACATCTGCTGGGGGGCCTAATATCTACCTACACCTGCTGGGGGCCTAATTCTACCTACACCTGTTGGGGACCTTATTCTACCTACACCTTGGGGGCCTAATTTACCACACCTGCTGGGGGACCTAATTCTTACCTACACCTGCTGGGGGCCTAATTATACCTTCACCTGCTGGGGGACCTTATTCTACCTACACCTGCTGGGGGACCTAAATCTACCTACACCTGCTGGCACCTAATTCTACCTACACTGCTGGGGACTAATCTACCTACACCGCTGGGACCTAATTCTACTACACTGGGGGACCTAATTCTACCTTACCTGTTGGGGACATTCCCTAAATGCTGTGGGCCTAATTCACCTACACCTGCTGGGAGCCTAATTCTACCTAAACTTGTCGGGACCTAATCCACCTACATGTGGGGACTAATCAACTAACCTGGGGCACTAAATTCACCTACACCTTCTGGGCCACCTAAATTCACTGTCACGGACCTGGACGTAGAAGGTGGATCCACTGGACAACCGCAAGCGATGGTGTAAGCCACGCCAGGAAACGGAATCTAAGTAGGTCCCGGTTTTCACCAGAGCCCGCCCAAAGCGGATGGACTTGCTGCGGCGGGAGTCTACCAGGTCGTTACCCCTGACGTGACTTGCTTGCGGTGGCAGCCAAGGTATTAGCGAGGTGCAGAATCGTCAGGCAGGCTCGTATCAGGGTACAGGAGAAAGGTCAGACGCGGCTCAGGTTCGTGTCGTGGACAGCAGTAGGTCAGGGCAGGCGGCAAGGCTGCGTGGTCGAGGAACGTGAAAGCTAATGGTAACGTACAACGGTAAGTCAGAACAAGGCTTGGAACGATTCTCTCTATAGGCTGAAATTGGCACTAAAATCCAGCAACAGCCCCAGGAAGTGGCAGGCTTAAATAAGGGCAGTGACCGTCAATAGACAATTACCTGTGCACTGGCCCTTTAAATCTCACAATTCTAGCGCGCGCGCCTTAGAGATCGGGGACTCGCGAGCCGGGAGGATGAGGCAGCAACACGGAGCGCGGCCTGGTAAGTATAGGGGAGCTTGGCCGGGCGGATGAGCGCGCCCACCGCCCCGACATGCGGGCGTCGGTGCCGCTCATGCGGTGATCACGGATGTGCCCGCGACCCGGGACGGGGGTCGCGGGCCCACCCGTGACATTCACCTACACCTGCTGGGGCACCTAAATTCACCTACACCTGCTGGGCCACCTAAATCTACCTATACCTGCTGGGCCAATAATAAATTGGTTATCACTGTAATTGTATCGACCCACAAAGTAAAACTTTTTTTTTAAAACTATATTCCGGCCCTCCAATGGTCTGAGGGACCGTGAATTGGCCCCCGGTCTAAAAAGTTTGAGGACCCCTGGTCTATGCCTATCAAGAGAAAAATAGAGCTGTCATTCTGCCATTTCAATCCACATATCATTGCTTTTCAGATAATCTCTTCCCTATACATCAAATTATAAAATGAAGTTAGCTTAAATTTAAAAAAAAAGTATAATGAAAAATATACTCTATGAACAAGAAATTTAAAAATACCCCTTTTTGATAGTAGTGTCCCTTCAAAAAAGGCGAAATTGTGAAGACTAGATCCCTGGTCTAGATCTCTAAAACAACAGTTCTTGTAGGATGTTCACATTATGAAGAGGTTAGTATCTACTAAAAGAAAGAACAACCAGTGAACCTGCAACGGGGTCATGGGTATCCAAGGATCATTAATGTGTGTAGGAAGTGAAGGCTAGACAGTCTTAAAAAAGAAGAGATAATTCAGCACAAATTGCTTAAAAAAAAGGTTTCAGAAGACACAGGTCATCACAGTTTGCTCCACATTAGGCTGCAGATTGTCAGAGTGCTCACGCAGATACTTGTTTTACTGCTGAAATGGCCTACAATGGGTAAAAAGGATTAAAATAGGACCTTTAAGAAATGGAAGAAGTCTGTCAGATAAATCATGCTTCTTTTATATCATGTACAAAAAAGCCAAGTGCCTGTGTTTACCAGGATGCACTATAGGAGGAAGGCAAGCAGTCAAAGGCAGTATGAGCTCCTGGAAAATGTTGGGTCCTGCTATATTTTGTAATATGACTTGAGCATCAACTCTACCACTACAACGGCTTACACCAACTTATGTCAACGAGGCATAATTCCCTCATTCATGTGCATGTTTCTCAGGGTAATGTCATTACTCATTCATAATTTTTCATTTGTACTGAAAGTGATTCTTTTAACAGTTTGATGTTCTTTTTGTGTCTGAAGCAAAAGATTAAATGACTTTTGTCACGACCCCCCACCGGTCGCTCCATTCAATTAGGGTCACTGTTCTTCAGCTTGATCCCCCAGTGTCATAGGACAGTGGTGATTGTCTATTGGTGGCTGATTCCATCACAACTCACTAAATCACAGGGTATTTCCTAAATGCT
This sequence comes from Phyllomedusa bahiana, assembly GCA_025379985.1. Classification (NCBI taxonomy): domain Eukaryota; kingdom Metazoa; phylum Chordata; class Amphibia; order Anura; family Hylidae; genus Phyllomedusa; species Phyllomedusa bahiana. Next base: position 41,832 of record JAODAL010008582.1, on the reverse strand, counting down.
CCGTTCTGACAAATTTTCACAATGATTATGAGCAGTCACTTTGAGTATATAGAGGAAACATAAACCCTCCGCAACATTTTGTCAGACATTCGATTGGAAAAAGTTCACCACATGCCAAACATTTATCCAATTCATTCAATTGCCTCAGAGAACAACTCTGTTGCTAGCTGGGGCTTGTAATTACAAAAAGAGCATTCCAGATTTTATGAAAAGGAGACAGCTCTTGAAATAAGTCTATACATCTGAATGAAAAGGAATTAAAATCTGAAACTTTGAAAGTACATTTTCTGGTTCTGACTCTTGGTCAAGACTACATAAAGAAAAAATATTGGCATAGTTCTTAGAGCTATTCAGTTAGGGTAAATTTTAAAGGATACCAGTACTTTTCGGAATTATCTATATGTGTGTACATGACAAACAACACTGTTTCTGGCCATTTTATCACAGGTTTCCTACATGTTTTAGCATTTTTTCATCTCTGTAAGCTCTATATTTGTTAGTTTTCCTAAACTCAGCCTAATGTGGTGTACTTAACGACTATTAGCAACAAATGTTAAACGACGTGCGCGACACAGACGTTTTATGGACACCTTCAGCGTGAGAATAGGCACCCCGCCCTCTGGCCACCAGGCCCATTACAATAGCACCGCCGAACTGGCGCGGTGTCGCTACGGAGGCATGTTGGGACCCTTAATCGCTCAAGCTACACCATTAAAGCTTCAGTTAACAAATCAGGCGCTTATTGCTGTACACAGGTCCAGAAGAAAAACATTAAAATAGTTTACCTGAGCACAGAAGTGACGATTTGTAGCAAGCAAAGCGCACTAAAATCTATTGTACAGCAGTAGAACGTTCATAGATTCAGGACACATTCCATACGCTACTAATGCGTAAAAATACAATTGGCACCTGGGCAAAAAAAAATTACCATCTTTACACACGCTTGATGTCTTCCTTACTGCATCACAGATGTAGATTGCACCCATCGTAAACACATCCCACATAAAGGGCAGATGGGGATTGACGAGTACTGAGCAGTCGTCAGCTATGAAACATGCCTGGAGTGAGCAGTGAGGTGAAAGCATGTGACTGTCAACTTTCTGTGAAATGATATGTGTATTACAATGTTTCATATCTTTGCTTGTACTATTAATTTATGCAAAATTGTTTGCCATCGGAGGTAAGATAAAGGCCCTTACAAAATAACATTTGTAGTTATCCAGCACTTTTCGCTGTGGTTTAAAAGAAAGTGACAGCTTCTAAAGTGTTAGTAAGAGTCCCATTCGAGGTTTAAGTGAGGATTACAGTTACTTCAGAACCATGGACAAGTCCCAGAAAGACTCATCTGTTCACTAAAGGTCTCAAGTTCCCGACGGCTTTGAAAACCTTTCTAGTGAGAGAATGGTTGGAAAACGTATCAGCAGAAAGGGAACTGACAGCAAAAATCTACTTTATTAATATCCTGAGAAACTGAAGGAACTGGGAATGTATAGGAAAACAATAAGCTGACGAAATTAGGGAGAAACAAAGCAAAAAAAACATGTTCTCTACTACTATTGCTGTGTCTCGTTTGTCCCAGATTCTCCCAAGAAAACTACATAATTCGGGATACATGGTGAGTCAAAAGTCCAGGGGAAAACAACAAACTGAATTCTCCAGCAAGTAACGGGCAAGGGGCCTATCTTTTACCATGTCCATAACATGGCCTTCATCTTGAAAGCCACCATTTTGGATCAAGGACAAGTTTTTCCAATGGGAAGATGGTCATGTAGCATATGAAAGAAGACCGGTATTGTCTCAAAAATTGATTTCTACAATCAGATTTGCAAGTTTGCTTGTGGTTTAAAAGTTATAAACACAGAAAGCTCTCATGCAGGTTTATAACAAGTGGATTCAGTGCCTTCAGCTCTGTGTTCAGTATCAGGGCTAATGCATTGAACATATCAAATATCAATTTCTGAGACAATTCTGGTCTTCTTTGATATGCTGCATGATCACCTTCCCAAAAACTTGTCCTTGACCCAAAATGACAGCTTTCAGGATGGCTGCATGTTCTGGACATAGTCTACAAGATAGGCCTCCTCACCAATTACATGCTGGAGTATTCAGATATGTCATTTTCCCTTTCATTTCTGAAACAAAATGGTGTCCTGGGACCCTGTTTTTGGCTACTTAAGGAACACATACCTTGGAAGATTCTTCTAACTGCCCATCCAAATGTCCTGTAAGATTTACCTTGATGAGAGAACAGGACCTTTGCCCTTGGCATTCTGAATATCTGAATTTAAGCTGGCTGAAGACTTCATAATATTTTTCAAGAACTTCTGGTTCAAAATCCACTCTCCGACATTTAAGAAACATCTGTTGAGCCAATTCATTTGGCAGTCAAAAGTGTCCTTTATACAGACTGTTGATAGCTTCAGTTAATTTTTCTCTGCAACATGAAGATGCAACATTCCATCACCAGTACCCGATTGTTAGTGCTCCCTAGTTTGTTCACATAGGGCACTGTAGCTAGATTGTCCATCCGAATCAGGTTCTTTGCTTCTGGAGAATTGGCACAAAATAATTGCCAGGTAAACAGCAGAAGATCTTTTATGAACTAGTTAAACTGGCGTATGCAGATAGGTATCCATCAGGTCTATCACAACCATTCAGTCTTATGCAGAAGGTCAATGACCAACCGTATTGACTGCATTTTGAATTTGCGTGTCTTTATAAACTTGTTCACAAAGGTCAGAATGATAAAAATACTCTATCTGCCATTCTGTTTAGAGATGTCATATAATTTGTAATAACCTCCTTATGCCCTTTGGTAAAATGGGACATTCTCCAAGATACCTTTCTCTAAAAATTATTTCAGAAGTTGCTAGAAGGAAAACATTAGAAAAAAATATCATTCGGCACACTTGTTTCTTTAAATAAACTGAACAGCTTACTGAATTCAATCTTATTTCTTTTAAAAGAAACTTTGCACAGCAGGCGTTTCCTCGGTAATATGCTATAATAGTCTATTCAGGGCCTACAGCCCAAAGCAACAGTCTGCTTTTGGCCGCACGCCTCTGGGATAGGAGTCTCCCTCTCAGTACACACAGATTCTTCTGTTGTTACACTGCTATTGCTCACTCTCTGGTTACACCTTATCCCAGCTTCCTTGCAGTACTTTATACTTGGTCTTCTCACTGTCAATATTTCTCTGGCTTTGAGTCTTTCTATACTCTCTCCCTTGGACACATCTGCTCTCTGCTGCATCCAACTGTTACTAACTGACTTTCTGTTGCTCCTTGGGCTCTTTTCATTACTACCTGCTTTTTCAGTTTGTCTACACCTTCTACTGACAGGAGGGGGAACTACTACTACATTTCCCTCCTGGCAACCAGTACCAAGGCATAATTATCATAATAGGTTGGGACCTTATCCAAATTGACCTTCTGAGAGTGGCGTACCTCAGATGAAGCAGCCCAAACCTCTGGTTTGCTAATTTCTTCATTTACTGCTGATCCCAAACTTGGCCCTAAGCGGTGTAACCCAGAAGGAGATAGAGGGACCCACCAGTCATCTTCATCAGTTGGCGGATGGACAGTGGCGGGGGATTCTGGTCTACATTGTTGTTGCTTGCTAACAAAAGTACAAGGTCTCAGTTGATTTTGATGTACGCTCCTGATGGGACCTGGTTCTCCCTCAGGTTTCACTTCAAAGACCAGGTTATTCAGGTTGGGTTGATATACCACTTCGTAAGGTTTAGGTAGCCAGTTTCATTGTAGCTTTCTAGTTTGATGAGCGGCCATGTCCTGCAGCATCACCTGATGCCCCACCTTCAGTGACAGCTGTTTCAACTTGCAAATGATCACCAGTTCTTTGGGACCCAACCAGGTCGTAGATCCCTTCAAGACGTCTTCTATTATCACCTATCTATGTCTGCGGAATCCAATTTTCCTCGTCCCCCACACTCAGCGTCATTATTAGAATAAAGGGCTCTTCCCATTTCTCCCAACCATCAACAAGGAAGCTGAAAATCCGACTATAAACAGTGTCCATTTAACCTAAATGAGAAAATCTGGGCTGGAGTCTACACCGTATGGATTTTCTACTATAAGATTTCTAAACCGCCAACCTTTCGGCGGAAGATAGAACATGTTCTATCTTTTTCTGATGGATACATGCGGATTCTAGTACATTCAGGGGGACATGTATGAAAACTATATAGGTCTAAGACTTTCTTTGTTGTCCATAGCAACCAATCAGAGCGCCGCTTTCATTTTTCCAGAGCACTATCTGAAATGAAAGGGGCGTTCTGATTGGTTGCTATGGGCAACAAGGAAAGTCTTAGGCTATGTTCACACGGCTTAACTGCGGAGAGTAATTACCTCGCCGGCACCTCGCCGGCCCATAGAGAATCACTGCTAGCGGCGCGTATACGCCGCTAGAAAGTGACATGTGAATTATCTCCACCTTCGGCATATTCGCCGAGCAGGGAGAGGAGACGTAATGCATAGTTCTCTATGAGAACTGTGCATTACCATAGTTACTGGGACGGATTCGGCCCGTAATTGGCGCACTTCGGCGCGTAATTACGGACTGAATTACGTCCCGCAGATGGCCGTGTGAACATGGCCTTAGACGTAGACAGTTTTCATACATGTGGCTCTCAATGTACTATGAAAAACAAAAACCTTCTGCACTTTTTTGCGCAAACCCATGCCAAAAAGGGACATCATCTATCTACTTACAACAGAGAAATCTTCTGGCTCATCCTAAAATTTGCTAAAAATACAGGTCTCATTATCCTTTATTAACCAGCTGGAACAAATTAAAAGAGCCTAGGCTAATGGAGGCGCAGCCAAAGAAGCTTGACACGCTGCAACAGAGGAAACATACAGTGTCTCCTTTGTAATTGAGATTCTGCTTAATTGTCCATAGGATCCCTCTAAAGGGGAGAATTCTACAACTGTTAAAACTGATTTTTTTTGTAGACCAGAAAGCAACAGCCAGGTCTACTTTAACTTGCACCACCCACTCTTCCTATGATTCAGGATCCAGCTTGTAAACTGACTTGAGCCTAGATCTATTTGCTCAAGAGGCTTGGACCAGTCCATGTGAAAAAAGTCTTGGAAAACCTTAGATGATTTATTTGGGAAATGGGACAGAACCTACTTTTTAGTCCTATCTTCATTAGACAAATCTGTCTTAATCACATATTTCACAGCTTTAATACCACTGCTGACTTTCTTTTTGTTAAAAATCTTCATGTTTGTTGTCAGCAGTAAACATCAGTTCATTAACTTACTACTCATAACACAGAACTGCAATTGTAGCATAGATAATAAAAAATTATTCACCAGATCGAAGTATATGCATATCACATCAGTCCTGTAATTAAGTCTCTTGGGGACATCTAGATTTGAAAAACAAAAAGCTTTTCTATTAAACAAAGTATAACTGCATCTTAAGCTGGAATGGAGCCTCAATCGCAGATGTAAACAGAGCCTTAGTGTAGGAGAACAAGATTGGTTTGTGTATATTCCTGAAAAGGACCTAAACTTTCTTTTCAGCTGGCCCAGAATAGCAGAATCTGCACAGACCAATTAGATCTTTTATTATCTGTAACTCCTTGTGGGTAATTCATTGCAAGGAATGCAAGTTACTATTCATGGCATCTGCTATAAGGCCATTAGGAAAACTTTGAATCATACTAATTATTGGAAGAATCTAAACATTTGTTACATATGCATTGCGGTGATTTACATGATTTTTATGTCACAGGAATTCAGAAAGTCATTAAACCCACAAGAGGAGGGGAGTTGTGATATACCCTATTTAATATAGAGGCTCTTTGCATTTAAAATCTAGATTCCAGATCCTCTAATAGACTGAAATTATGTACATCAAATCAGTCTTATAATTAAGGTATAGTAACAGATGTTTATTGGAAAAGATGTTATGTACCTTTATGATATTGTTACTGTTTAAAAATACTGTCATCATTAAAGGGTTTTTCTCACTACAAAAATTAGCTTTCAACATGTAGGGTCAGGCAACTGAAGGCTTTTTCCAAACACATTAGTCTCTTTATTTTACTTTAGTCATGAGATAAGAGAGCTTTTATCTGCTGCGAGCACACAGGTTTCTATGGTCACCTGACTATAACTCTGCTATCCGATTAGAGCAGGGAGTGATGTCACCATAGTCAGAGAGCTAACTTGGAGCAGACTAATTATCTCTAACAAGATTAGCGTTTATTTACCGATAAGCATTTGCGTGCTTTTCTTACAGCAGTAGCTGTAGCTTGGTTTACTGATGATTAGGTCTCCTGCACTGCTCTTTATAATGTCTCAGCTAGTTACAGAGATTCTAAATATGCTAATCATTGCTACAGAACCACCCACAGCCTGACAAGAGAAGCGTGAAAGAAAAGCTGCCTTTGACCATGAAACTACATGTGTGTAAACCCCTTTAATTATTCTTATTAGGTACGCCTGACCATGAATTGCTGTGGTTACTGGCCACATGGTTTTTATAGGTGAATCATGATAAAATATGGGCAGGCTAAAGTGCTAAGCCCACTCTATACATGGCAGGTGCTGGCTGTTAATCACTTATTACAGATAACTCTGGTCCAGGCCTTTTAATGCTAAATGCCACAGTCACGGAGAAGGGAATGCCCCTCTCCACTTCACAATTCCGTTGTTAGTGCAGCCAGGGACCTAATGAAGGCATGCTATCTTACTGCTCCTATCACACCATTCTTTGAATAATTTGTCAGGAAAGAAATTGAAAAGATTTAAAACAATTAAAAACAAAAGTTCAAAACACCCCTTTTACAAATGTAAAAGAAAAGCAATGAAAAATAAACAGAATTGGTATTGCTGTGTCCCCAAAAGTGTTAGCAAATGCCATTCACTGCAGATGCCAGCTGTTAGATCCAAGCCATTTAACCACGTAGATGCTGCGGTAAACATGACTACAGTACCTAAACGATAGTAAACAGGATCACAGTCCGTTGCAGCCCTGATCTCCCCCTCCAGCAACGCAATCGCAAATGCTGTTTGGATGCCATCACAGTCAAAGGTCCAATTAAGGCTTTTTTTTTAGCTATCATGATTGTTAACCTATTACATCCTGCCATAGGCCACGGTGTAATAGGAGATTAATGGAATGCCTATACACAGCAGTACAAAAGTAGTGCAATCTATAATACAAGGGATCATTTGATCCCATGTTCAAGTCTTCTAGGTAGACTAGGGGCCACATGTATGAAAATTGTCAAGGTCTAAAATTCACTTTGTTGCCCATAGAAACCAATCAGAGCCCCCTTTCTTTTCAAATTGCTCGGGAAAAAAAAATGAGAGGGGTCTCTTTTTGGTTGCTAGGGCAAAAAAGTGAGTTTTTTAGCCCCTAAAAGTTTTTTAAAATTTGGCTCAAAATGTTAAACAAAATACCGATTTCAAAGGGTTCCCAATATAACCCCATTCTTTACCCCCTTTCCTGGGGCAAAAAGTAACAAAGGAAAGACACATGGGGCTTAGAACCGTCATGAAATTGGATCAGACTCCGCGATCTCCCCGCAGGGTGCTTTTGAAGGGGGGAACATTGCCGATTCTTTTTAGATGCCACGGCTCCATTCCCTGCTGTTAGTGGTGGGTGTCAGCTTCAATTAGCAACTGGCACCCATCTCCTATGTAGTGGATGGAGTAAGAGTACTACTTAGGAACTTACCAACACCATGACGTACTCATACATCGGTAAGGGGTTAATGGGGTGCTGTGTGTAGGGTATTCATTCCCTTCAGTGTCCAAATTAAATTTTGCACATTGCAACAGTTGCACATTGTTCTCTATAGGGTGATAAGAAGGTGGTGTTTATGTGAATCTGGGTAGCAGCTGTAGGCTGGCGAGTTTCCATGTAGAGAAGGAAAAAAATTTAAGGCGACTTGTCCTACGCTTTTGCTAAATATGAGTTCTCAATGGAAGGGGTTTTTTGTACAGAAACACATGAAAAAGTGTTGTGAAGGGATTGTTGGAGTTGGGGTATAAGAAAAAGAATATAAAGCTGTTACATTTTTTCCCATTTTGTGCCTACTTCAGTGTTTTTTCTTTATAACTAAATCCTAAAAAAAAATTTCTGCTTGGCTGTCCCATAACACAATCTGCGAATTTTTTAATATTCCTAATTTTTCTGATAAAAAAGCACACAGCATTACTATGGATGCATTTTGCTTGGCTGAATAAAAAGAATGAACCCATGAACCAGTTAATCTTTTCTAACTCCAACTGAAGAGCATCTGTATCCGTCTCTGTTTTTCACCAATTAATTTATCCAACCTTAGAGAGCTATTTGGCATGGCTGAGCAGCAGGGACTCCAGAAGGGGAATGGAATAAGATCCACATTGAAAGGATCTCCGCACATGCCCACATTACAATTCTTAAATCTGCTCCTGAAAGGTCTTTAGTTGCAGGAACAGGACTGGCAATATCAGAGTTGTGCTTGGCAGATTCTAACATTCTCCTAAGAGCTTGCTTGATTTGGGTCTCATTCAATTTACAGGGATTTGTGCCAGCTGTCACATACACAAAAAGGCACTGGAGCTTATTTTCTTATTTCTACCCTTGGTGCCTTCATATTGGTTTGTTTCATTGGCACTCTCTTTCTAGTTATCCACAATCAATGTCAATTAAAGGTTTGCAATATCCTTATCTCTTATTGTCTGAGCTTTACATCCAATTTTTATCAATGCAGTCGCCTATTAAATTAAATGACTTGATGCAGCTAAAAACACAAACACCAAGTTGCATAAACCCAGGAGTCCATAATTGGCTAAAAGATGCAAAGAATTGGCATCCACTTCTCTCACATCTAACTTATAGATTGAAAATTCATCATCTGTTGACTGAGTTTTTATCTCACTGGCCACTTCTTAAGAAAGGTTGTCTTTCCCAAGAATAAGGTTTACCTGCTCTATGTGAGTTCTGTTTTGTTCTAAATTTAAATGACTAAGGGTGACATGTATGAACGGGGCTTCACCAGTTTTCTGGTGTACTTTGAGCCAAAAAGAATGTATGAACAGGTGTGCCAAAAGTTTCATGAAGGGGACATTTTTTTTTTACATTCCTTTGATGCCAAACCTAGGTGCAGAACGTTTAGAACCCCCCCCCAGACCGGGGGTAAAGGTGGTCTGTCTGAGCCAGACTTTGTCATATTGGCACTACCAACCCCTGTATGTTGACCTGCAAAGAACAGGTTCATAATTTCTGGACATTCTACACTGCTTTAAAGTGTTTAGAATGGTCTATAAGCGCCAAATTTCATACTGTCTCCTAGATTCCATTATAAGAGGCGGGGAAAAAATATTGCTATTTTTATGTCCATATAACTTTGGACACTAAGATAAGTTTCCTTTGTTGGATAATAATCATTTCCTTGTGCTTAAGAAAAGACTCTCTGTTAGTTGTAAGTTACTGTAAAGCTTTATATCTCCAAGAAAAATTTTTTACCAGTCACTTTTTCGGGGTTTGGGGTAGCATTAAAGGAGTTTATTGTTTTGAAGTGTTCGGGCCCTCGATAATTCTCTGAGATTGAGTTTGAAATCCGGGGCGTTCCTCCTGTCAGCAGGGGGTGTCTCCCCCCCCAAAAGGCGTCTCCCCCAGAAGAACGTGACACACATTTTTTTTGAAGCAGGGAATGAGAAGGTTGTCTGGTATAACAGCTCTTTTGCCCCCCATGTTTTGTCTGCAGCCTTCAGACTCCCAAACCCAGCAAGCACCTGTTATTCTCTTGTTTACACACAAATTACACTGAAAGCCCCGGGACTTTTTTTTGTTTTAGTGGCGTTCACCCAAATTTCTAGACAAAAGGCGAGACCTTTATAAAATACCAAGGACAAATGTCAGTTAAGTAAAAGATCTCTGCTTGCTGCATGACTGTGAAATGAAAATAATGGGGGGAGAAGTCAGCTTTGAGAGAAGACCCTGCTCAAACCCATAAAAATATCTTGGGGTGGTGTGCACGGTTGAGCTTTTCTCTTAAATGAAAGGGGTTTGGAGTTCTGTCCCTCACAGATATCCCCCCCCCCTAAATTCTAACTATTAGAGGACCTAAAATATATTGTCAACTCTATAATGATATATTAACATACACAGCTCCCCTTATCATGTTCTCCCCCCTGTTACATTGTATCCCTATGTTGGAAAGTGCTTGGTGTGACACCCGAGGGGTGGGAGACTATATAGGGGGTTTGTGGTGTATTATAAATAAAATTATAGATGTTACCATTATTTTCATATCTTTACATATGGTAAAATTTAAAAAAAAAAAAAAACTACTGATGGGGTTGAACTCCCAACCTCTCTTTTTAGAGCGATAGCTAAGTGCCAGCTTGGACTGTGCTTGCTGTATTGAGAAACCACTGTTGTACTGTTTATTTTTTTAAATTAGTTTTTGGAAGTTCCCCTTTTTCCTCACTCCTTTCTCACCCCCCTCCCTTCAGCCTTGCGCCTTCATGATCAGGTATTTTTTGAATTCTCCCCCGGCTATTAGGAAGGTAAGAAACTTGCGTCCCCGGCAAATCCCCTTTAAGGACTGCCTTGGGAGGTTTAAAAATTTAAACCCCTTGGAAAAAAGCCCCTTAAACGGCAGTAATTGCCCAATCCTTCCCCTAGAGCTGAAGATGTATTAGACCGCCCCGACCTTGGTTTCACTATCGATTTTAACAGTCAAAGGGGGGGAAAAAAAAAAAGTGTGCAGGCAGCCAACCCCGCGCAAGGGGTGGCCGGGGTGTTTTTTTCCCCCCTTGGGGGCCGTATCCAAAGGCTGAAGAAAGTCTCCACCAAACACAAAATCACGGGGGAGGGGGGGGGTCCCCAAAGGGGGGGAATTTTCCAGGGGAAAAAAATTTTTCCCCCCCCCCCCCAAGCCCCCCCCCCTAAAAGCAAAAAAAAAAGAACAAAAAAAAATTTTACAGTAAAGCCATACCCCTTTTTAAAATTAAGTGACTGGGTAATGCAACCCAAAACAAAAGCGCTTATTTTTACTGTCCCCTAATTGAGGGAAAGTTCTTTGTAACGATAAAACCCCATTAAGATCTAGGTCATATAACAGCTTAATGTGCTCAAAAAAGCATCTTGACATCTTTTTTAGCTTTTTCAATGCTCTGTTGCTGGTGTTTATGATATAGGTTAAATCGGTCAGTATTCATAAATTTATAGGTATCATACTCAAAAAACAAAACACATGACTTCTTTCCAAGGTGTAATAAATGGTATTTTTAAGGTTTTTTTACTTCATTTTCTATCTTCTCTCCTCAGAAACCAAGCCAAACATACTTTCTGATTTCCTTCATTTAATGCACAGAGGAGATCAAGGGCAACCCTACAGTCATTAATTTTATCAATACAATCTGACTGGTCCCATGTTTTTTTTTCCAGCATTACAAGCTGTAGACTGGATTTGGGCTTATTCTCTAGCAACTGTAGAGCATCTGTCCAGTTCAAGTTTTAAACCTTTTCAAGCTTTGGAAGTAACATGGCTTCTTTTGTTTTGTAATGTGCTCTTGTGTTTGAGCTGTTCTATGTGTTTGGAGAATGTATTTTAGTCTTCAGTATTTCCTTTGAATTTATGGGATTTTCATAGTCAGAGGTTTTCTTTTAATTAATGAATTACTGACAGTTTTCCAAGTGGTGTGGTAACCATACATAAATTGTACAGTAATCTTTTTAAACTTACCAGTAGCAAATGTAACAATCTGTCTATGAGTTATGAAAACCTCGAGGTAAGGGATAACCTTGGGTTTACGTCTTGTTTTGTCCAATATTTGAACTAGCACTGTGAAACATGTATCAACATTTACATTGTTTCTGCATGAGGTTTCTACAAGTATGTTTTTCTTATTAGGGAACGTCCAGACAGCAAGGGTTTTCAGAAAGCAGACTGTCAATCATCCCCATAGACTTTACTAGAAAAACCGCATAGTAGTCTACACTGCACGGTTTTTCTACTGGATGGACCTTCACACCGCCGGCATTCTGAAAAACTCAGAACATGCAGAATTTTCCATCCAGTTTTCAGGCAGAGGGTGTGCTATTCAATGGTTAGAGGGACAAATCTACAAACCGCAGAGAGAACTGTCCCCCAAAACCATCCAGAAGATGATAAAATAAAATCCGGATTCTTAAACAGAATCTGACCAGCATTTTACAACTGCCACGTGGACATACCCATAGAGGCAAAGCCCTGAACCTATCTTAAATTGCACATTCATTGCATTGCTGCAATTATAATGGTCTTCTTCACTTTTGCTACTAGGGGTTATTAACAAACTTTTATCTGATCATCAAAATTGCGATTACATCCTAAACTAACATTAAAGCATAAAACAAAATCATCTATAGTTAGGTTTCCTTTGGGTATTTGGTTTTATTCAAAGCCCTGCTTCAAGCCCGGCTGATTTGTGCAAATGTACATTAAAGGGGTTGTCTCACTACAAGGATTGCTTTTTATGTTAAAGATCTTGCAAAAACAAGTCATTTTGCAATATATGTCCATTAACACTGTCCTACCTATTCTGAGATATCCCCTGTTGTATGGGCTGCATCATCTCCTGTGGTTGCTATAGCTACAGACCTGTTTGATCTCTCCTGATAAGCTGCCAGTGCTGGTTGCTATAGCTACAGACCTGGCTTCTACTGCAGCCTAATAGAAGCCAGTAAACTCAAACTTACTTGGTTTAATTCAAAATTAAACCAAGAAAACAGAACTGTAGTAACATGAATCAATGTAGTGAGACAACCCCTTTAAATTCTCAACTGAAGTGTCTGCTCTCTATATGTAGGGCTGAAGATTTGTATTCCAATGTGTATGAAAAGTCTGATCATCTTCGTATGTCCTCTCTTACCTGCATATTCTCACCCTAATACAAAAAGTGATCATTGATGAATACATGGCCCCCAAAGTCAATTGTGCTAAGGACAGTGGTGTGTTCATGATAATATTTATCAGCTTGTGAGTGGATATATCTGTTTCCAACAGTTTCCAACAACAACATTTGCCTTTATACTTTTCAGTTAAGCTAATGGTATATCATCACTGCCTGCTCATCCTTATCAGCATATCATCTACATAGTAAGGCATACTTTTCATTAATTTCCACGTGATGTCTATAGCTTTGTGAAAAACAGAGGCAAGGTGCTTCACTCGTTCTCCATCAACAGAACATGTTCTTAAACATCATGGTACTTGGTGTTTCTTTCTGGCAGCCTCATCTCCTTCCTCTTTCCCCACACATCCAGCTGTCGCCTTCTCCTTACTATTACTCTCTTATGCCGGACACATCTACTCTCCTCCTTCTCTCTCCAGCCACCCAATCTTCTGTGTAGCTCCTGCTTTATCCAGTAGTGGCAGCAGCACTCCTGACAAATTTACACCAAAAATGTAGCAAAAAACTAGTCTTAGGGTCCATCAACACCACAATGGTTCACAGAATTACACACAGATTCGGGTTTTAAAAAATATAAAAATTGGACTATAAACCATCCCCATAGACCTCAATTTAAAACTCGTGTTGCAGTCCACAGGAGGAGTAAACTTGTGAAATAATGCAATTTTTGGTTGAAAAAACCTAATCCCAGTAGGAAATCATAAATGTGAAAATTGATCACTATGTACTAAAATGGTAACTGATCAAAATATGACCAATGAAATGTAGGTTGAAGGAATTCATAACATGTCGGTCCAATTATGTAGTTAAAGCCATGAGGTGTAACTGTGGATACTACTACAATGGCAAAACTATTCAAACATAATTTAAAGGAATTAGAGAACATATTTTTTCAGTTAGGATAGGAAGAGGTATATCTCGATTCATTAACCATTTGATATACAAGGAGGTGATACCACTCGAATTTGTTTTGCTGGTATAGAGAGAATTTGCACATCAGGTGTTTATATAGATCGATACTATATACATACTAAGTGCCTAAAAAATGGATTTTAAAAACTGAAGTATTAGGCCCACTAGTTTTAAACAAGAGAAATGATCTGTCATCGTTTTTTTTTAAATGTTGTTTAATGGTGGGTCACTCCACACTCGCCAGCACGTGACGGGGGCCACTGGTAATGGATCGATTTTTCCACTTGCGCTATTCATCTTGTAGCTAAAAAAGCATAATCGGGGCGGGGCCGATGGGGGAGTGAAGACTTTGGGGCCCGGAGCCTCGCCAAGCAACTAAGTGCCAAAGCCTTCTTTCCCCCCCAAATTTTTTTCCCCTCCCGGGCGGGGAGAGGGACTGGGAAAAGGCTTACCCTGCTGCACCCCCGGAGGGGGGGGGTTTGGGGGCGGCGGAGCCCCTGAGCGAGAAACCCTGAGGCCGGGACCCCCAAGGCCAGATTTTCTGTGAAGCCCGGGCTGTGCGAGGGCCGTGTCTCCCGGGGCCCCGCCCCCTGCGCCCCCTGCTGAGACCCCTACCGCGCAAAGACACTGGCGCCAAACGGGGGGGAACGAGGGGTACAGTAGCGCGGACGCGGGGCACACAGGCCCCGGGCGCGGGTTAGGGGGCAAACCCCGGGGACCGATGGAACATTTGGCTGTGAACCCGCCGTACTGCCCCATCCGCGGCTGTGGAGGGGAGGGAAAAGCTGCTGCCCCTTACCCCCCCAGAGCTTGGGGCCACGTGGAGCCCCCAAATTTTCAGATGGAGCCTTTGGGGCCGCCATTGCCCCAACATAGGGCCTTCGTCCGGGGGCCTCTCTTTTGCCGGACTCTGCAGCCCCCTAAAGGGATTTTTGAAATTCAATAAAAAAATTACCCTGCTCGCTTATTGATCCCCTTCTTCTCCCGCCGTCTTTTTTCCCCAAGGGGGAAAATATTTAAATCATCGGACCTTCATCTTGCAATCTTTCATGTAAAAGTTTAAAATTTGTCTTACTCCCCAGAGTGAAAAGGGGAAAACGCAGGGGAACACAGTTGGAATGCGGGTTTGTCTTAGAAAAAAATTTTCACCCTTACTTAAATGCTTCCCCACCTTGGGGGGTCACCCCCAGTGTTAGGGTTTTTGCCCTCAAAACCCGTTGGTTACGCGAGACATTTTTTTTTCTTTATTTTTGCATAAACTTCTGGCCCCCCCAGGCCTCCTCACTGAAGATGATCAACCTTTCAAATTTTAAAAGTGTTATTTTGCTGCGGTGCGGATGGGAAGTGCTTTTTAGGGAGGGCTGTTTATTTTTTTTCCCTGGCCCGGGGCCGTCTGCCTTTGCCCCTAAGAAACAAATGGAGACGGCCAAAAAAAGGGCCCGCTTGTAAAACGGGCCACCTGATACCAGAAAATTTCCCTGCTTCCCCTGGTCTCGGTTGGACAGCCAAACCCCTCACGGGAAACCCCCAGCCTGATACTAAAAAAGGTATTGGAGGCTTTTCCCACTGCCAGCCCCACGCTTTCCACACGGATTGATGAGAAAAAATGGACATTTCCCCCTATTTGAAGATGGGGGTATAGGGAGAGAGTTGGGAGGGGAGCAACGAGTGAGCGATTGGGAAGACCGAGCCCCCCAGTAGAGTCAAAATTTCGATGTTTACAGCCCAAGGCCCCAAATACCCCAAAACAGGTCGACGACCAAGAAAACCCGGCTGGAGCTGAACCTAAGATTATCGGAGCCGGGGGGGCGGAGGGCTCCAAACGGAGGTTTCTTGAATCTCCCTGTTAAAAAAATTTGGTGGGAAGGCTTTTCCATCTTTTGCAGTGGGCGAGCTCACCGCATTATCCCCAAAACCACCTCCCCCCGGGTGTCCCCCAAAGGCTTTTATTGCAAAGTTCTTAAATTACCGTGCCCCGAGACCCCTTTTTGCGGCTTTTGGGGGGAAAAAAAAGGGCCCGACCCCGTATGAAAATTTTTTCAAATTCTTTTCCCGGATTCTCCTGAAACCCAGGGGGAAACGGCACAGTTTATTCAGCAAAGCGAAGCTCCGTGAAGGGGACTGAAGTATGCTATGAATATATCCTGCCAGGCTTAGGGTGCAGGTTGGGGATAAAACCCCACTTCTTTGTCCCCCCGGGTTTCAAGATGGTTTTTAAAAACCCTGAGGCATTTTACGGGGGCCCGGGTGATCATTGGGGGTTACCCTTTACGCTTTAGCAATATTTTGGGGGACTCTGAAGGGGTTCGTTTTGGGTTGGTGTTTCATTATTGAGTTATATTATTAAGAGCCCCTTCCCCTGCATCTGTGTGAGGCTCCGCTCCTTTTCCCTTCCTCTTCCCCCCCGTATTTGCCCCACCTTCCCCTTCCTGTGTCTTTACTACCCCCTTCTCCTCCTCTCAGCTCCAGGTTTCTGGGTTTCCTGTATGGAACCTGATTTTGGGATAGGGTCTCCTAAAAAGTATCCCCCCTATATTAATTGTTGATTTCCCCTGATACATGACGGTTTGATGGCATGAGGCTGTGTTATTAGGTTAAGGCGATCTCGTCTTGTCAGTTGAAATAGGGTTAATGTTGGGCTAATCCATGTTTGGGGGAGGGGTTGGGGGGGGAAACGGTTTTATTGGGGTTTTACTTCGGTGTTGATTTAAAATTTTAGAGGTGTGAAAAAAATCCCGGGGGGGTGGGTGAAAACCTTTGGAGCTATGGGAGGGTGGGGGCTTTTCAAAACCCCCTGGGTCCCCCTTTTTACTTTAGGAAACCATGGTCTTGAATTCTCTCTCTGGAATGTGAGGGATTCAATGATTCAATTAAACGAATCGGGATGGGTTAGTAAATGATATGGAGATAAAATATGTCTGCAAGAGACCCATCTTCGGTTTCAAAGGTCCATGCATCGAAAACCCATGGGGGGGAAAATTTTTAATGCTGAATATTCCCTCTGCAAGGGGGTACGGTTTTAAATTTCGTAAAAATGTACTTTTCTGTTTAATACGATTGATAAGAAAACATGGAAGGTAACTTAATAACTGCCTTATTGACATAAGCCTTTAATTTAAAATTACCACTTAGCCCCCCCTCCTTTTAAAATTTAGAGGTTATTCATTTAGAATTGCTTTTTTTTAAGGGCCAGATACATCAGATGTGGTTAGGAGATTTCAACTTCCCCTGGGCACTGCCAAAGACAGTTTTAATGCAGGGCAGATTCTGACCGGGTGTTTCCCCTTTCCCCTGCAGTGGGGGGTGGATGCGTGGGCCTGTGTGCCGGGCGCTCCATCACCCCCCCTCCCAATATTCTTGTTTTTCCCCGGGATATAAGCATTGTTAGAAAAGACTTGGTCTAGTTAATAGGAAAACTCCTCCCTTATGTTGCACGGTAACTATTTATCCGTCGGTTCGGATCCTTCCGGGGCACTCCCCCCAAATGGTCGGACCTGGTCAAAACCCAAAAACCCGGCGCTTAATCCCTATTGGTTTTCGCTTTTCCCCCCTCTACCCGTTTTTTGATAGTGGGGAAAATTTTTATTGATTTAAAGAAGTTCCTCCCTTTTCCTAAATTTTGGGGTGCTTTAAGGCTATATAAAGGGGGGGAAATCTCCCTGCTGTTTTGATTTAAAGCGTCTTATGCATCTAAAGTGTACATTTGGGCGGGATGTGGGAAAGGCTGAATAGCCCACGTCAGGGGGCCCTTGGAAAAAAATAAATCCGGGTTGGCTTCTGGCGAAAAACCCTTTTACCAATTTTGCGAGACCGAAACCCCTATACTTTTTTGCAGACAGATTTTATTTAAATGGGCGAGCGCTGTGGGGAAACCCTGGCCTTTTGGCAAAGAAAAACCATGATCCCAGTTATAAAAACTTGAGGGCCCACTGGGGGATTACTCAAACCCCACACATGGCGGAGGAAATTTCCCTTGTTTCTTGCGGGCCCTTATGATGTTAAAACCTTGGTTTTTGAGGGGGAGAACGGGAATTCTGCGAGAGGTAGCTTGCCCTCCCCACAGAGGGGCAGCGTGTGATCTAGAGCCCCCATTTTTTCCCCGAAGAATTCAGTACTATTGCCCCCTTTAAAAAAGCCAATTCCCCCGGAAAATGGGTGCCCCCGGTTTTTTAAACAAATTTCCCGAAACTTTGGGCCCCCGTTACTTTGATTATTTAAAGGGCAAACGAGGCATCCTGTCTTTTCCCGCTCGAGAGAAGCATTTAAATTGTCGTAACCCCCAAACCCGGGGGGGACCTGAATTGTGCTCCCCTTTTCCTATCTCTTCGCGACGGATGTTAAAATCCTGGCCCGGTCCGGATCCCTCTTTACTCTGCATTCTCTCTTGGCATGGGGGATCGAAGGTTTTTAGCCCGGGGAAAGCATAGGGTAGAAACGCGCCGACTCTTTTTGAAATGCGGCTCCCCTTCTAACGTAGGTATGGGTTTCTGGGGGTTAGCAAAACAAAGCTTTGGGTCTGTGAAAGGAAATTATTGTGGCTGGTCCTTCAGAGATTTGGGTTTGGTCCCCCTTTTTTTTTTCCCCCCGGGGGGGGGCTCCTTTTACCAACATGTCGCCAATTTTAGGGGGAACACCCCATTCAGACTCATACATTGCAGAGGGGGGCCCGGCAGGGATTTTCCCCTTGCCCCTTTTTGTTGCTTGGCCATTGAGCCCCTTTGCCCCGGATACGAGCAACCCGAACATATTTTTGGGTTTTAGAGGGCTCTCTACTGGAAAATCAGCTTGTTGCAGACGTGCATGCTTTTTTGCGAGATGTGGGACCTCCTTCCCAGGCCCTTGGAATTGTTGAAATTTGGCCATACTCGGACTGCAAGTTAAATTTACAAGTCCCATTTTTAAAGCCCCTTTGATGCCTTGCCCCCCTTTCGGAAACTGCCTCCCATTGCAAGGTCATCCAATTTACTTATTTGGATTTCTAATCTAGTCCTATTGGGGTTCAATGTCTGATATTGGCCCCATAGAGTTATCTCCGCATGGGTCCAGGGGGGGAGCAAGCGCCGCTGATTTTGGCTAGGGAAAGCCTAGTGAAGATGTTCTTTCCCCAAAACCTGTACGCCCTTTTTCAATTTCCCAATTTTTAAATAATCCCTGTATTTAGGGCTCTAAATTTTTTTTTCCTTTTGTTTTGGAAAAATGGCGAGCCGCCTCTCTTTACATGTTTTGCAACACCCCCGGGATCAGGGAGGGGCCTCCCCCCCGATCTGCGTACATATTACTGGGCGGCCCAGCTTCTCACCCGGTCAGAGGGGGGGATGGATCGTTTAGGTTTAGGAGTTTAATTAAACCGTGGAACCCGGGGTATTACCCCCACATTTCTCTTTTTTCAAACCCCTAGATCCATAACTACCAAAGCCCCCTTTTTCCCCCAACAATGCCTTCTAATTTGGGAAACAGTAAAAAAACAATACCAAACGGGGGGGAGATGTATACACCGCTTGGAAAAAAATAAATTTTGCAAGGTTGCGAGCCTGGAGGGTTCTTTTTGGAGGGGGAAGGGGGGGGTATACCCATGCCCCTTTTGCAATTGCACTCAAAACCTTTTGGTTTAGTAGGGGGTATTATTCCTAACGTCACTTTTTTCAAAATTTTTCATTAAAAAAAAGCCCTACATACACAATTTCAGGAGAGTCCAATTGCTTTCAGGAATTCCCCTTTCCCCGGTGTTTCTTCCCCCCCCCCCAGTGGTAAACAGCTTTTGGGGTTGTTTAGGAAAAAATTGGGAAAAACCCTTTCAGGGAAAGGGAGCATGGGGGGAGAGATGTGGGGCCTATACAGTGAGCGTGGGCGGCGGCCTTGGAAACCCCCAAAATGGTATCCCCGAAAAATGGGGGGAGGGTCGACCCCAAATTTTACTATTCTCGGGATCATACCCCCACACGTTCCTAAATTCAAACAGAGGTCCCGTGTTTCCAAAATGTCTCTCTGTCCCGGGTTTTTTTTCCCTTTATGTGGGCCTCCCCGGTCCCGGGCTTTTGGCAGCGTTCTTTGGGTTTTTATAAAACAAAATGGGTTGCCCCGACCAGAACCCCAAAATATGTCACTAACTTTGACCCGGAGGGTACCCATCCCCCGGGGAAAACGCAATGCCTTACTGAGCTTTTTTTTGGCCCCGGGGGGAAAAAATGCTCGGCCTGGCTGCCCCCTATTCCCCCTTTTTAGGTTGGGGTAAAATCGTAAATGCCCCTTTCCTTTAAGAAAATATTCCGATTGGGGTGCCCGGAGAAATTTGTTAAGGTCTGGAGGTGGATTGGGCTTTTACAAGGCCCTTTGGGCCCTTCCTATGTACCCTTAGGGTACCCAGCGAGATCCCCTCTCTGGGGGATTATTGGTGCCCCCGGGGCTGCGCCCGCCCATCCAGATGGTGATCCCCCTCGAGCTCCCGAGTAATACTTGATGGATCATACACCCCGTACGTTTTCTGCAACAGTGTATGTTTTCCCCCCAAGGTGTGAATGTGCACAACACAGTTTTTAGTTTTAAGTTGTTTTTTTTATAGGATTGTTGTTAACCCCCGTCAAATTTTATACTATCCGATTGTTCAAGAATGTTTGCTTTTTAATGTTAGTTACGTACGAAATTTTGGTAGAGTTCAACAAAGAAACATAATTGTAAATGATTTTACTCTGCATGGTTTGTTATGGTGTCCTTTAAATTTGTACAAATGACACTTCTTCTGTATTTCCATAAATAAAATTTATTTTGTTTAAAAAAAATAAAAATAAAGCATAAATCGCACCCCAAGACAGTTCCAGCACCCCAAGTTATCCGCTGCCACCACCTTCCTTCAATAATCAAAAACAGGAGATCAGAGAGGAAGGACTGCTGATCCCAAAATACTTTAAAACACTTAAAACGCTTACCGGGTCACCTCACTGCTCCCAGCAGCTACAGGGTTAAAAAATACACTTCTTCAAGGTTATGGATCCGTGCAGAGACAAGAACTAAGCTTATTACTTGTAACTCTAATAAGAGGATAGGTACAGTGCTTACATAAACAAAATACAATAACTATGAAATGCGCATCAAACAGTTATAAAATAAAAGGGATAAATGCTTAGAAAGATTTCACACTTACAACTGCTTCAGTTTTCAGATCCAAGAGGTATGGATAAAGGAAAATGGAACACAGCTCAATCAGAAATTGAACCCCAGGATATGAACACAGATTTGGTCTGCCATGTGTTTTATAGGCCCCCCATCTCTGTCCCGGGTTTCCCCCCCTCTCTCATAATTTCGGCTGCTCTTTTACTGGCTGAAAGTATAATGAGGTGGGTGGACACTTGATATCTAATGAGGGTTGTTGCTTACTATCAGTGTCGGACTGGGGGGTCTGGGGCCCACAGGGGAGTTGATCTTGGGGGGCCCACCCTACTGTACATGAAAATATTACCGGCCTCTTGGACATAAATGCGCCCATTTTACCACATAATACAGTGTGCAGAACGGAACTGTATTGTGTAGTACAATAGCAAGTTAGTCACACGTCTGTCATCTTTAAAATATCATAGACCCCACGGCTAAGTAGCTCCATCCATATCCCCCCCCACATACAATACCCCCACCACCCACATACAATATCCCCCCCACCCACATAAAATAACCCCTTCCACGTTTCCCTTGGTCACGCACCCACCACCTTCTAAAATAAAACCGCAAAAAAGAAAGTGAACCCCCACACAGGGAGGGTTCCCTCCTTTTACAATCGGGGAACATTACCCCCTGCCACTATACAAACCCATAAACCCTTTAAAACACCACCATTAGGAAACACATAGAGGTCAGACACCAGCTAAAATAAAAACCAAACAACACCACCATATAAGACCCATTTAAGGTCAGAACCCGCTCGGTAAAACCACAACCGCCATTAGAGTTCACTAGAGGTCTACCCCACTCGGTATAAACACAACACCGCCATAAGAGACCACAAGAGATCAGACACCAGCTATCACATCACATTACAAATAAAAAATAATCCCGAAATGAGGGGCTCACCGGGGACGTCTTACTGAGGGGTATTCTCTCTCTTGTGTCGTTCTTTTTTTTCCTTCTCATCCGTTCCAAGCCAGATGATTTTCCCAGCCCCAACCATCCCCGCAAATTACACACCAATATTTGA
The DNA here is from genome assembly GCA_025379985.1 of Phyllomedusa bahiana. Taxonomy (NCBI): domain Eukaryota; kingdom Metazoa; phylum Chordata; class Amphibia; order Anura; family Hylidae; genus Phyllomedusa; species Phyllomedusa bahiana. The sequence continues at coordinate 19,809 of JAODAL010008582.1, read as the reverse complement.
ATCCTCAATTTTCCGCTCTTTTACCCCTTCCCCCCCTGACAAAAAATCCAGGGTGGGGAGAGCGGTACAAGCCCAGTATCCTAAGGGGTTGGAGGGTGGGGAAGGCCCCCGGTAATAAAATAGGCCTTCTTTGGTAGGTATGCCCCGTGGATAAGTTGTGGCCAGCCCCCGGGTTGGGTTTGGGGGGTTCCCACCATGGGGGGTGGTAAAAAACCCCCAGGGAGATAAGCCCGGCACAGTTAGGAAAGTAAAAAGGCTACAATTAGGGGTTGGGGACCCCAGTTAGGGGGTTTTAGGTAGGTGTTGGTGATCCCAATAAGTTTGGCTGTAGGTAGGTGGTTTCCCCCCGAAGGTAAGCTTAGGGTTAGGGTCCCCTTATATAGGCCCGCAAGAGTTAGGGACCCCCCTTTAGGTGTATAAGGAATTAGGGCCCCCTTTAGGTCTATCATTAGGGGGTCTCCTTTAGGTGTATACAGTAGTTAGGGGCCTGCTTTAGGGACTATACAGTTGGGGTCTCCTTTAGGTAGTATAAAAATTTGTTGGGGCCTCCTTTAGGTAGTGTGCAAGAATTGGGCCCCCCTTTAGCTACTGTGTAGGGAGTCAAGCCCCCTTATATTTAGGGGAGCCCGGGCCCCCTTTAGTGGTTAGGGCCACCCCGAGGTGCAGGGCCCCCTTTGTAGTAGGGCCCCCCTTAAATTTCCAGGGCCCTCCCATGTAGGGAGCAAGGACCCCCCTTGTAGTCGGGGGCCCCCTGTAGATAGCCAGGGCCCCCCCGTAGGTTCAGGGCCCCCCGTAGGAGTCAGGGGCCCCCATGTAGTCAGGGGCCCCCTTTTGAGAGAGGGCACCCCCCCTGTAGGGGCCAGGGCCCCCCTTAGTTAGCCAGGGCCCCCCTTGTTTGAAGGGCCCCCTAGTAGCGAGGGCCCCCCTTGACCCGGCCCCCTTGTAGCCAGGCCCCCCTTTTTTCCAGGCCCCCCATAGCCGGGCCCCCCTTTTATCAGGGGCCCCCCCCCTAGTATCAGGGCCCCCCCCCTAATAGTAGGGCCCCCCTTTTAGCCAAGGGCCCCCCCCATAGTCAGGGCCCCCCTTTTTTAGCCCGGGCCCCCCTCTTGTAGCAGGGCCCCCCCCCAGTAGTCAGGGCCCCCCTTTTTGTAGCCAGGGGCCCCTTTTTTAGCCACCCCCCCTTGTACCCCTGGCCCCCCCTGTTGTGAGGGCCCCTTGGGGGTTTAAAAAAAATAAAACAACAAAAAACCACTTACCTGGGCCCCGGCTCCTGCTCCGGCCGCTCCGTGCTGCCGTCGGCTCCGCCCCCCCTGATAGGGGGCGCGGGGGAAGTACTCACCCTGCCCCTACGTCAGCATAGGGGCCGGCGCCCGGGGAGGCTGAAGGCCTAATCTTCAGCCCGCCGGGGGGAAGCGCGGAGCGAGGGGTGCTCCGGACACCGCGCAGCCCCGGGAGTCGGGGGGATTTTTCCCCCCTACCGGGCCCCTCTTGGGCCTCGGGGGCGCGGGGCCCGGGCGTCCCGGGGCCGGATGCGCGGGGCCCGGGCCCCGGGGAGCGACGGCACTGCCCCCGGCCCACAGCGGCTCGGGGGGGGGCCCCCGGGGGGAAATTCCCCGGGTTTCCCCCCCGGGGCCCATTTCCGACCCGCTTACTATCCCCACATTGGCAATCAACAATGCCCCTTCGCTGTGGACTTTTTCAATGACCTGTTGTCCCTTTAATCATTTTATTGGGGGGGGGGGGGGGAGGGGGGTACCCAAACATCTTGATGATATGGTGGGGGTTCTTCCCCCAGGTTTTCTTGAACTTGCATACACCCATTTTTGGGCAATAAAGGTAATAAAATGGCTAAAGCCCTTTGTTATCAAAAATTTGGGTTTAATTAAAACAGTCCAAAGGCGGGGGTTGTGCGGTTTTACGGGCTTATCTAACAAATTCCTTTCCCCCCGATTTAAAAATTTTATTGGAATTTTTCAGCGACTAAAGGGGGAAGCTATCACGTCAAGGGAGTTTTTAGGGGTCCCAAAATTGGACCCCCAGCCCCTGCCCCTTTGCCTACTTCACGTGCTGCCCTAAATGCCATCCCAACTGGGAAACCCGCCCCCTATGTTTACTAATGTGAAGGGGCCGTCGGGTGAAAGTCAGACAGCCCCGGGTTTGGCAACAAACAGAAACCGTAAGGCCCCCACAAGGGAAAGGGGACAAAGAGAAAAAACCAGAAAACACCCCAAAAATTCAGAGCACTGCCCAGGACAAAGTACAAAACCCAGAAAAAAAGCAAAGGGTTCCAAAAAACAAGCAGGGGGGTCTGAAAAACCCCGGGATAAAGCAAGAAAACCCAAAAAAAAAAAGCCGGGAAAAATTTAAAAGGAAGCCGGGGAAAACTATAACAGGAAAACCTTCAGTTTGTGGGAGGTTAAAAATGTGGTGCCCAAAACTTTTGCCCCCGTAGCTGATTTTGGTGTGGCCCTCCGGGCCCTTTCCCTTTGGCCCGGGGTTTTTTAAAATGCCCTCCTTGCCCCCAGAAGTAGCTGGACCTCTGCCCACTCAAAAAAAACCTCTAGCAGAGGGGTCTCTCAGGGGGGGGGGTCAAAAACCCCGGGGGAAATGGCAGCTGCAGAATTTTGCCCCCTGTGGGCGGGAAGTTTTGCCTAGGTAAACTGTCCTACAGAAGCATATGAAAAAGAAAAAGAGTGGTAATATATAGTGTTTAGGGGCGATAAACCATTTTTTTCCCTTTCCTTTCCCCCGGACTGGCACCAAATGGGTGAGGGGTGCATTTTAGTATGTTTTCAGTATTTATAGTCCGTGGGACACACCCTTAATAGTTATCATCCTGCCTAATATAGGTTGGGGTGCTTTAGTAATGAAGCAGGAACAGAGGTCAAGGACTTTAAAATAAAGGGCTGCCTTTTTTGCAGGAAAGGGGCAGCAAAAAAAAATGACAAATGTCATGCTGTTTAAGGGTTATTATGGGGCAAAAAAATTTTAAAAACCCAAAAAAAAGTTGCCTTCCCAAATGGGGAAAGGGGACAAACCCTTTTTGGGGCCCGGGGAATTTTTAAAAAATATAGTATGGCAGAAACCCCAAATTTTGTAGTTAAAATTTAAAAAAATGTGGGGTAGGCATGGGCCAAAAGCCCCCAGTTTGAGTGTGAGGGGAAACCTGCGTGCTTTCCTCTTCCACGTCCTTTTCTCCCCGAGCTGAGGTGGGGGCACTTTTCCCGGATATACCCTGCTCACCTTGTAGAAAACATCCAAAGGGAGGGGCGTCGTAGACCAAATTGTATCCCGGGGGTTTTCAAATGTTTGTGCAAACCTCTGGTCAAGGGATACACTTGAAGGCTACCTTTGCAACCACTGCCACGTAAATTTGCGGGGCCCCCTGGGATGCCGGCCCAAACTCCTGGTGGGGCCCCCAAAATTCAGACTGTGCTGGGGAAGGGGGTAAGGCCCATGGGAGTGAGAAAACACAGGCCAAAGTAATCATTTCATCCCCGCACCTGGGCGCTAATTTTTTTGGGCCCTTTGGGCACCATGAGTTTGTGTTCAGTGTGGGTACGTGACATTCCAGCACGAGCTGCTCAGTGGGGGAGTGAGGAGTGGAGAGGTGAGTAACTTTTTATTTTTTATTTTTAACAAACAGGGGGCATATATGGCTACAGGGGGCAGTAAAAAAAATACTGGGGGGGCATGTATACACTACCAAAGGGGCAATAACACTACATGGGGGGGATTTTTTATGGGGTAAAGGACATAATACGGCTACAGGGGACATGTATATGGCTACAGGGGGCACATTTAAAACCCCGGGTAGAGGGGCTTTTATTTTCAGTTAGAGGGGGGTTGGGTTTTATACCTACAGGGGCTCCCCTTTTTAAAATTTCAAATAATATTTTACAAACCCCCAAAAGGAGGCATATAATTACAGGGGGGCCTATATACCTGTGGGCACATATTTTAAACCCCCGGGGTATTTCCTTGGGAAGGGGGTTTTTTTACCTACTTGAGGGGCTTCCTACCTACAGGGGGGGCCCTTTTTAAACTACCTTCCAGGGAAATTTTATACTACTTGAAGGGGATTTAACCCATCTGCCTAAACCAAATTTTGGGGGGATGCCTAATTTTTATATTGGGGGTTTTTTACCTACTATATAGGGGCCCAAAAAAAAAAGATGAAAATTTTGGGACACAAATTGGGGGCAAATTTTTCTGTTTTGGGGGGGGAAAAGGGGTCCCTTATTACCTTTTAGGGCACTTTTTGGATGGGAGTTTGTATGGAGGGGGAAAAAAGGTAGAAAAAAAGCTAAAAAAATGAGGATTTTAAGAGTCTATGGGTTAAAATTCCTGCAGGGAGGGAAACATGGAAAACCCAGACTCTCCGGGGGAAATTTCCCCGCAAGTAAATTTACTGTAATCATTTATTTTGTGCAGGGGCACAGATCAAATGGTTTTCTATAAAGGTCACCCCTTTTAATTTGGAATTTTTGGTGTAGTATAATTGGGTTTATATTTGTAAAGGTTTTTTGGGGTATTTTTCAGTGGACCATGTGGGGCGGAAAATGTGGTGGGGATTATTTATTCAGTAAATTTGGGGGCAAAATGGGGTTTCACGGGTTTTGGGGGTTTTTCGTCTTAGTGGGGAATTTTTGGTAATTTAGCTTTTTGTTTCTGGTTTTTTGTAGGGAAGTGTTTTTTGGTAACTGTTTGACCATTAATTAGTGGTACAGTATTATACTTAGTACTTTGTGTTATAGCTTTTTTTATAAATATATATATTTTTATTTATAGAAAAGGTCTAATTCAGGGAGGGGGATATATACAGTTGAAACCACAAGTTTACATACACTATATAAGAAGACACATATGCATGTTTTTCTCGCTATCTGACATGAAATCAGAATAAACCTTACCGTATATACTCGAGTATAAGCCGAGTTTTTAAGCACAAAAAATGTGCTGAAAAATCCGGCCTCGGCTTATACTCGAGTCACTGTCGGCGCTCAGGCGCTGCAATGGCCCGTGCGCCGACAGGGACGCTTCAGTTATATGCAGCTCCTCAGGGAGCGCATATAACTTAACGCCGAGTACCGCTGACAGTGTTCGGGCGCTGCGGTGGCCCGTGCGCTGTCAGCTATCTCTTCACTTGTATGCGACTCCTCCGGAGCGCACACAAGTGAACAGATACCACTGCGGAGCAGAGAGCGAGCACTCCGTGCTCCGCAGTGGACTCCGGGCGTCTGCGGCCGGCCGAAGTTTCCAGCACAGGCAGCGTGTGTCATCACGCTGCGTGCGCGGCCTGACGACATCACGCGCCTGTGCTGGGAAAACCAAGGAGCGCAGGCGGGAGGCCGGATAGTGAGGAGGCGGAGCGGCGAGGGAGACGGAGGCAGCGGGGAGCCAGGTAAGTGTTTTTTTTTTTTTTAAAACGCTCCCTATTCCTGCCTATAGCCTCCTGTCCTATATGGTATCGGCCTATACTGGCTATAACGACTATACCCCTAACCTCCAGGGGGACTTACCGCCTATACACCTAGGGACTTACTCACACCTACCTAGGGCTATACGCATACCCTACCTAGGGACTATACTCTAACCACCTAGGCATCCGCCTATACTCTAGGGACTATACCTGCCTATAACCTACCTAGGGGACTATACCTGCTATAACCTACCTTTGGGGGACTATACCTGCCTATAACCTACCTAGGGGGACTATACCTGCCTATAACCTACCTAGGGGGACTATACCTGCCTATAACCTACCTTGGGGGACTATACCTGCCTTACACTCTCCTAGGGGGACTATACCTGCCTATAACTACCTAGGGGACCTTTACCTGCCTATAACCTCCTAGGGGGACCTATACCTGCCTATATACTTCCTAGGGGGACTTACTGCCTATAAGCCTATACTGCCTATAACGCTAGGGGGACTATACCTGCCTATACGACCTATACCTGCCTATAACCTGTCTAGGGGGACCTATACCTGCCTTAACTTGCTATTTGACCTATACCTGCCTATGGGGGCAATTACCTGCCTATAGCCTGCCTATGGGGACCTATAGCTTCCTATACCAGCCTATAACGACCTATACCTGCCTATGGGGGACATTAAACTGCCTATACCAGCCTATACCTGCCTATGGGGGACATTAAACTACCTATGTAATTGTATTGGTATCTATTTTTATTTTTAAAATTCACCAGTAGCCGCTGCATTTTCCACCCTAGGCTTATACTCGAGTACTAAGCTTTCCCGGTTTTTGTGGCAAAAGTAGGTGCCTCGGCTTATACTCGGGTCGGCTTATACTCGAGTATATACGGTACCCATTTTAGGTCAATTAGGATTACCAAAATTATTTATATTTGCTAATTGCCAGAATAATGAGAGAGATAGAATTTTTTAAGGCATTTTTATTACTTTCTGCAAAGTCAAAAGTTTACATACATTTCATTAGCATTTGATAGCATTTCTCCTACACTGTATGGCTTGGATCAAACGTTTTGGATCTCCTTCTACAAGCTTCTCACAATAGTTGGCCCATTCCTCCTGACAGAACTGTTATAAATGAGCCATATTTGTAGGTCACGTTACTCACACCTGCCTTTTCAGTTTTGCCCAAAAATGTTCAATAGGATTGAGATCAGGGCTTTGTGATGGCCACTCCAAAACATTGACTTATCCTTAAGCCACTTTGTAAGGCAGAATGCTTCTGTTCTTTGTCCATTTGGAAGACCCATTTTCCAAGTTTTAACTTACTGTCTGATGTTCTGAGATGTTGCTTCAATATTGCCACATAATCTTCTATCCTCATGATGCCATCTATTTTGTGAAGTGCACCAGTCCCTTCTGCAGCAAAACAACCCCACAACATGATGCTGCCACCCCGTGTTTCACAGTTGGGATGGTTTTCTTAGGCTTCTAAGCTACTCCCATTTTCCTCCAAACATAATGATGGTCATTTTATCCAAACAATTCGATTTTAGTTTTGTCAGACCACAGGACATTGTCTCCAGAAATGTAGGTCTTTGTTCCTGTGTGCATTTTCAAACATTAATCTGTTTTTATATGTTTCTTTTGAAGTAATGGCTTCCTCACGGCAGAATGGCCTTTCAGCCCATGTTGATACAGTACTCGTTTCACTGTGAAAAATGCTTCCGCAAGCATCTTCACAAGGTCTTTTGCTTTTTTTCTTGGGTTGATATGCACATGTCGGGCCAAAGCACGTTCATCTCTGAGACACAAAACCCGTCTTCTTCCTGAGCGGTATTATGACTTGATGGATGTTTGTACTTGCGTATAATTGTTTGTACAGATAAATGAGGCACCTTCAGGTATCTAGAAATTGCACCCAAGGATGATCTTGACTTGTGCAAGTCCACAGTTTTCTTCCTTATTTCTTGGCTGATTTTTTTTAGACTTTCCCATGATGTTACACACAGAAGCAGTGTGTTTCTGGTGCACAATAAAATACATCTATAGGCATGTCAGATGTTGTCATTAAACCTGAATCAGAAGCTTTCAAAGACATGACATCATCATATGGGCTGTCCCAAGTTGTTTAAAGGCATAGGTATGTAATCTTTTGCAGAAAGTAATAAAAATGCCATAAAATTCTCTCTCTCTCAATATTCTGCATTTGGAAAATATAAATAATTTTGGTAATCCTAATTGACCTAAAACGAGTAAGATTTATTCTGATTTCATGTCAGATAGTGAGAAAAACTTGCACATTTGTCTTTTTATATAGTTTATGTAAACTTCTGGTTTCAACTGTATCTTTAGACTTTTTATGTTTACTACCCGGTGTCATGCTGCAATTAGGTGAGAGAGCCCCAATGCCCCATTTTGATTACAAGTTAGCGTGATGACAGGGCCGGGACGACGGGTAGGCAGAGCTAGGGTGCCTACCTCTGCCTGTCCCTAAGGGGCGCAGTCAGGGGCCCCGAACATCCCGGGCTCCAGGCCGCTGCCGTGGGCCTGAAGCGCCGGAAGTCCCTGTATGTGCGTTCGCTGCACGCACATACAGCTGCGATCTTCTGCGGAGCAGAGAGCAAGTGCTCCCTGCTCCACAGACAGTGTTGGACTGGCTCTTGGAGGATCGGGGATCCCCCTAACCACGTCCGCCCCACAGGGGGGCCCCGCCGGGTCCTTAAACGCGGGGACCCGCCGCGGCCCCGGGCGCCTCAGCTGGCAGCGTCCGATAAGTGATGTCATCCACGCGCCTCTCCTGGGGGCCCCAAAACGCATCATGGGCTTTGCGCCGAGGAGCTGGGGGAGGAGCCGGGACTAAAGGGACAAAAGGGGGAGCAGGGCCCGGGGAATAGGTAAGGTTTATTATAAATCTTTTATTTTTTACCGCCTGTTTGCCCCTATTTCGCCTCCCATGCCCCATATACTCCCGCCTACCCCCCTAATACCTTCCCCCCTGAGCCCCTATAACTCCTGCCTCAGTGCCCAAAAACACAAAATCCTGCCTGAGCCCCTATATACCTGCCCTGAGCCCCTATATAACCTCCCCCTGACCCCTAAACCCGCCTGCCTGACCCCTAATTTACCTGCCTGCCTGAGCCCCTATATCGCCTGCATACCCCAAATCTCCTGCCCTTGCCCCTATATCTGCCTGCCTTAGCCCTAAAACCCCTGCCTGAGCCCCTATATCTGCCTGCCTCTGTGGCCCCATAAAACCTGCCTAGAGTGCCCCATATCCCTGCCCCTCTGTGCCCCTAATACCTTTCCTTGGCCCCCTATATCCTGCCCTTGTCCCCTATAACCTGCCGTGTCCCCCTATATCATTTTAACCGCCTATGCCCCTATAACCTGCCTTGTGCCTTATAATATGCCTCCCTGAGTGCCCCTATACATATACCTGCTAATGCCCTATATTTAATACCGCCTGATGCCCCTATATTTTTTAACCGCCTGATTGACCCTATTTTATATATCTGTTTTGCCCCCTATCTGAGGGGGCAATATACCATAATTTAAGGAGTTTTTTGGAAATGGAATCTAAGATATTTGTGTCCAAATCTGCAGGGACGATTTTGGCCGGGAGCAATTAACAGAAGGTGTGAACCATGGGAAGAAAAGGGAACGTGAACACCGATCAGAAATGATTTTTCCTGAATCACTAAATGTAAATGCAGGTAATCACTTATATTTTTGCTGAGCCACATACAACTAGTATCTACCACTTATGGCACTGTATGGCGGTGGTAATATGTCTGTAAGCCTGTGTACAGCGATAGTCACATGTGGGGGTCGCGTTTGGTCTGGGTCGGAAGGATTATTTGAGCCTTCATAGTAATATTTTTAGGGTCTTGGTTTTGTAGGAGTTTTTTTAGTAACAATCATTTGTCTGGTAGATTTGCCCCCATGTATCAGTGGATTTTTGGTGACTGTTATTTAGGAGTATTGCACTGTCATATATAGTGAGCATTTTTTGAAAAAAAAATTTTTGTCAGGGCTGATTTTCATTGTGCATGACTGCTGGGGGAAATCTATGTGGAATATGCAGAAAATTAGTGACAGAACAGAAGGTTTTTTCTATGTGGTAGAGAGTAACTCATGCAAGGGGGAGAGAGGGCCTGGTGCAGGGGGAGAGAGGAATTAGGGGGGGGTACAATTTTTTTTGGAAGCGAGCAGGGGGCGCCATTGGCTGTACTTGCCTAGGGCACCAAAATGCCTTATCCCGGCCCTGTGTGATGATGTCATCACACCAGTATGTATAAGTTGAAGAGAGACCGGATGGGACACCATACATGTGGCAGAGGCAGCGGGCCTCTAAAATCAACTTTTCCATGAGGCCCTAGGCACCCTAGTCCAACACTGCTTGCTGCAGTCCATTGTATCCAGCAAAGGCGCCGTGAGAACGTCACGGCGCCTGCGCCGGGAGAGCAGCAAGAGGTTCATCACGGGAGTAGGAAGAGGTGAGTACTATAATTTTTTTTATTTTTAATCATGGCCAATAGACATGTCTACATAATTGAGGGCCCTTTTAACCTACTGGGGGACATATTTTCACACCTAAATACTGGGAAGTCCTATAACCTACATACTAGGGGGGCATATATACCTCAAAGAAAAAGACATAAACATGGCCATACTCACTGCTAGAAAAGCTAAGATGAGACTGAACACAGCATAGAGGCAACACAGGCCCCCATGCTAAGACAGCACAATACCCCGGTGCAGCTGATGGGTGGTCACCCAACCATCTCTCCTCTAGGTGGACAGAAAGCTGCACCTTAAATTGACATCTATTCACAAACGCATGCAAAAAAAGCCACAGTACCAAAACGTTGGGAGACTATACAGATGCAAAAAACTCGTAAGAAAAGCTGCTCCACACCTTCCATGCATGAGAGGGGCGGCTGCTGGTATTCTACTTGCATCCAGTCCCCAGTACTGTTGGGCAAAAAAAATATATATACCTACCTACAGACTGGAATCCCCTACAACCTACTTACATACTAGTGGGCCCTATAACATACATACTGGGGGGCCATATATTCCTTCCCACATACTAGGGGGCCCTATAATCTACATAGTAGGGGGCTATATATTCCTACCTAAATAATGGGGGCCCTATAACCTACTGGGGGGCATATATTCCCACCTATATATTAGGGCGGCCCTATAACCTACTGGGGGGGGCCCTTTTTTCGTAGCCCCATTCTGGAAAAACCTATAACCAAATAAAGGGGGCTATAGACCCTTTCCCACATACTTGGGGGGCCTAAATACATAAAAAAACCCACGAGGTTTTAAAAATAAAATAAATTAAAATTTTTTAAATTTTTAAAAAACTTTTATTTGGGCCCCCCCCGTAGGTTATAGGGGATCCCATCCCCCAACAAAAACAATTTAACCCCAAGTCAACAAACAATATATCTGCCTACATACCCGGAAATCCCTAAAGTAAATTTAATCTACTGGGGGGGAAAATAAAACTACCTACAATTAACCCCCGGGGGGGCCCCTAAAATTATTTAAACCCCGCTTTGGGGGGTAAATACACCCGCTCCCAAAAAAAAAAAAAGGGAACACTTTAACCCAAAACAATGTAACCCCCCCCCAACCCCCCCCCCAAATCAATCACAAAATTTTAGAAAAACAACCCCGCCAAATTTTTGAATTTAACACCCGATTTTTGGGAAAAAAAATTTTCCTTTCCCGCTGTTCCCGCAAATGGACCAGACAAAATTTTAAAAATGAAGGGGAATTTGCAAACAATCCCTTAAAACAGTTGGGGTTTTGCAGGTTGGGGGGATCACAGACTATTTTTCTGTTTTCCCTTCTTTTTTTTTTGTTTTTTTTTTGGTCCACTTTGGCATTTTGTCATTTCTCTCAACCAAAGGTAATCAGATTTCTACAAACCCCCAGAAGTTGCTCAGGTAGCCGTTCCCCGAGCCCGGGGCGGTACCAGGAAAACAGGGCCCGTACTCAGAAAGGTGGAAAAGGGGGCCCTATGAGGGCAACAACCCAGCAGCAGGGGCCCCTGCCTCCTCCCTTTTGGGCAAGGAGGGAAAAATGGAAAGGGGCCCGGCCAGAGCCCCGTGTAAAATAATCTCCAGCAGGTCACTTAATCTAGTCTGCTCAAATGTTAGAACCAACTCCTGGGGGGGTTTGAGGGCCCAACACCACAAGAGGTTTATGCTTACAGCCCAACCCATAATGGAAATTTTGGTATTTGCTAGGAACAAAAAGTTTGGAAATTCAACAGGCCCCCTTGCATTCACGAATGAGAGCACATGTGACAGAGTCTGGTGATGCTGTGGAGAAAGTTCTGCTGTCTGCAACATCCTCCAGCATGATTTGGCAGTGGAGAAATAATGGAAAAAACAGCAGCACTACCTTGTATATAGATGCAACGCCTCTGGCCCCGAATCCACTAAGCCCAAAAAGTCCAAATACGTCCAAAAAGAGACAACATCCAGCGTGTTTAAAAAGTGAAAAAATGTAAATGCTGGATAAAAACCCTGTAGGGGTCAAAACGTTGCATGTTTCTATGGGTGTTTTTAATGGAGGAATAAAAGAATATAAATTGTTTCACTTTTTCAACCCGCTGAATGCTGTCTCTTATTGGATGTATTTGGTTTGGCAGTGGTTCAGTAATGGTGTGAGAAGGCATATCTTTGGAAGGTCTCACAACCCTCCATGTGCCCGCCCGAGGTAAACCCGCTGCCATTAGGTAGGGATGAATCCCAGCCCCATTGTGAAACCATATTAGGGCGTGGGCCCCTGGTTTCTTTAATCTGACAATGTTGGCCCCAAAAGTGGCTGAAGTGTGTCAGCAGTTCCTACATGATGAAAGCATTGAGACTATGGACCTGCCCATTCCCCAGACCTGAAGCCAATTAAGCACATCTGGGACATCATGTCTTGTTCCATCTACCAACAGACTGTCCAGGAGTTGACTGATGCTGTAATCCAGATCTGGGAGGAGATCCCTGAGGAGCACATCCGCTGACTCATCATTTTCTTCTCTAGAGGTATTTCTGCTAAAGTTGGATCAGCCTGAAATTTGATTTTTCACTTTGATTTTGAGTACCATTCCAAATCCAGACCTCCATGGGATATTAAATTTGATTTTTTATTGACCTATTTAGTTTTTTTGTTCTAAAATTCCCATACGTAATGTATAAAGAATAACTGGAATATTTCATTATTGAATCTAGGTTTGGGGGTATTTTAGGGTCCTTTATTTTTTTGAGCTGTTTTCTACCAAATTTTTGAGGCCCCCTCTGTAAACTACCAAATACTAAGGGGACCTATAAAACTAGAGACAAGAAGTCCCAGGATGGGGGAAAAGATCCAGCCCCTTTGGGAAAAAAAAAATTTTTTATTGTATCAAATCATTCAATCCAGACACGACAGACGGGAAATTTTTAAACACCCAATATTAAGGGTGTTTTTCCCGAAAGGTTGACTCTGTCTGTCGTGTCGGGGTTTAATGATTTGAACAAAAAAGAAAATTTTTTATTTACCAAGGGGCTGGGCTTTTCCCCATCCTGCGGGTTCTTTTTCTCATTCAAGGCTGGTGCCTCCAGCCAATCCGTGCACCTGCTGGGTGTCCACAAACAACATTCATTCAGGTGGCTGGACTTTGTGTGTCCCTTTCCTATTAACTACCCAAATACTGGGGAACCATAACCTGTGACATCAAATTTTAACCTCCCCGACATAGCCTACTCTCCTACAAAGCCCCAATGCTGTCTGTCCGCTGTTCTGACATATGTTTCCCTCTATCTTAAAATAAAACCCCTAACAGAACGTCTAGTATTCCACCATCTACAAACCCGCCCCCCCCCTTTATTTCTGTTTGGGGTTTTGTTTGGGCCCCCCATAACCCCTAGGCCGCGGCTTGCTGTCTTGGGTTTATATTGTTTGATTGTTTTCACCCCTTTTATCCAATCCCTTGTCCACTCCTGCCCACCTGCCCCAAGAAACATCTCCAAAACCCGTCCTTTTCTCATGGGGAAAAACAACTAAAACTCCTTTTTGCTTTATTCTTTCTCTTTGGGTCCTGTTATGGTCTCCCCCCCCAGGGCTCATCTTTCTCTCCAGCCGCTATACTGATGCCTTTTCCCTGTAAAGTCCTGCACTGGTTGCCCATTCAGTACAGGTCAATATAAACTCATCACACTCCCCATAAAAGCTCTCCCCGGGGCCCGCACCCCCCAAAATTCTCCCTCTTTTTCTGTCTGCCACCCTACCTGGGCTTCCCTGGCGGAGTCTTTTACTTCATTCCCCAGTCTCCGAACCCCCCCATGCCCGTCTCCAAGATTTTTACCAGCGCACCAGTGTCTGGAACATACATGCAGGCGATAGGGGACCTCACAAAACCCCCATGTTTTAGAGGGTCAAAAAAATAATTTTTTCGTCTGCCTACCAGAATCCTAATTGTAACCTCCCCCCCATTTCAATGCACACATTTTTGTCACTCTCTCATTCAGACTTATCTGTATATAGGTTTTCTATATTCCTAATGGGGTCCCATTGGAAAAAATGGGTGACTCCATGCCCTTCAGAGAACCAGCTTTCTATCATAGGAAAGCGAGTTACTGTGCGTCACCATGCTTTCCTGTATAGAACCCCATTAGTTGGGAATGTATATAACCCCTCGATAGATATGTGGAAAAGTTAGGATTCTAAAATTTTTATGTGGTGAATTCTGCAGAGATGGGCGGGCCGGAGAGAGTCAGGGGGTTTTGGGCCGGGGTGGAGAAGAAAAGAAAACAGAATGACTCCCATCAGAGGAGACATCACCTGTGAGTCATATTATGTATGTAATGCAATCAGTTATGTGTGCAGAGCGCCTGTGTACAACTAGTATCTACCACTATAGAATCACTGTATGGCAGAAATATGTGCCTCCATGAAATTGGTAGTCACATGTGGTGGTCATATTTATCATGGTCTGGCAGTATTAATCAGTCTTTAAGTAGTAATATCATTGGGTCTTGGTACTTTAATTTTTTTTTTTTAACAATCATATTTGGGGTATTTCCTCAATGTATAGGTGTATTATTTGGTAACTATATGATGTTATTTAGAGGTATTGCACTGTGATACGTAGATGAGCGCTGGTTTTCATTGTACAGTTTTATGCTGTGGTGTGGAAAAAATTCTGTACGAATAAGTGAAAAATTTTGTGACATAAATATATTTTTTTTTTTTCCCCTTGTAAAAATACATGTCGCAGTTCACTATGCCCCCCCCCCCCCCCCGTGAAAAATTGCTTGTGGGGAACGCAGCCCTATGTGCATAGTGAAAAAACAGAGGTCCCAGGGCCCGGATGTTTTAGGACCATAGCAACGTCCCTGCATCCAGAGGATGCTTTTGAGGGGAAAGACCTTTTTCCTGAAACCCCTTGGGCCCCCAAACCTTCCTACTTTCACAAATGTAATGTGACTTACACGTTTTTAAAGACAAACCCATGTATGTGGGGGTGTTTTTAAAGTTTTAATCCTGGGGGGATTTTGGGGAGATCAAATTGTATTCTAATAGATCAGAAAATCCTTTACTAAATTCATATTAGGGCAAGATTGCCCCAATGTAAACGGGTGAAAGGAAGACTTTTAGTTTGTTTTTTTTTTTTTAGTTTTTGGAGTAGTTTTTAAAAAAGAGAAAAAATTTGTCGTTTTTAAAAAAAATCTTTTGGGTTTTTAAACCCAGCGGGGCTGGATCTGATTTTTTAAAAGGTTATGGAAAAATTAAATTTTTCATTTGTTTTATTTTAAAATTTTTTTATATCTTGCAAAAAGGAAACTTGATGAAAATGTGACTTTTTGGACCCCTTTTAAAATTTTTAAATTTGGGGGGGCATAAAGGCAATTCATCAGGATGGAAAAAATGGCAAAACGGGAAATTTTTTTTTGAAAATTTTTCAACCAATTTTAGTGTTAAATTTACTGCTTTCCCATTTTTAAAACCAAAGTTTTCTTTGCTTACCTGAGTTTGGGGCCGTTATCTTGTTGAAATACTGCCCTGCAGCCCAGTTTCTGAAGAGAGTGGATCATGCTGTGCTTCGGTATGTCATGGTAGAGGGAAGGCATTCTTTAAATTCACTAAAAGGGGAAGCTGTTTTTCCCCACAGCCCGGGGCCCAGAAATTTTATGCACCCCCAAACCATGACTTTCCCCCCAAACACCTTGCTTAACCATGGGCCCACTTTACAAGGGCGGGGGGGGGGGCACTCTATTTTGCAAAAAAAAAAAAAATTCTTTTGGGAAGGGGCCCAAACCCTTTTTTGGGACCATGGAAAAGGGTCTTTTTCGGGAGGGGGGAACCTCCCCTTTTTAAAATTTTCTGTATGCTTTTGGCCACTGTGGTGCATTTCAGTTTCTTCTTATAGCCCCTCTTTAAGTAGAGCAATATTTTTTTTTCGATGCTCGGGTTTTTTTTGGGAAATGGGGGTTCCATGTTGAATTTCCGGGGACCATTTATGAGAGAGTGTGGGGAAAAAATAACCCCAAATTTTTAATACTTCTGTTTTTTTAAAACCCCTGAAAAACCTTGTAACATTTCCACAGGGGAAGTCACATGAGATCGTTGAAAAAAATGGAAATTTGGGCCCAAAATTTTTTCCTTTTTTTTTTGGGGTGTTTTTCCACTTTTGCTCCCAAAGCGGTATGGGAATTGTTTTAAAAGGGGCCCATATTTTCAGTGTTTTTCCCAAGAAAATTTACAATAAAATTTTTTCAAAAATGTGAGGTATGAATTTCCCTTTTTGTGAGTTTTCGGGTATAGGGGTTGGGGTTGCCATTACGGGCCCAACCCATGAAGTTTGTACCTTGGCGGGAAAGGGAGGGGGAAGAAGAAATCTTCTCCTGTGTGTAGGAACAGGAGTGGGTTCATTTCTTTTGTACATAATTACCACTGACAAATTCTGTTGATGTTTTTTGTTGAATTTGCAATATAATTTGATCAACTGGAATTAGAACAAGTTCAAGAATCTGTGGGACATATTTCAAAACCTGTAAATTTAGGGTCCTCATTTTTATCCATTATTCTTGAAACCCCATTAAACAATTTTCAATGGAATTAGATATCTATATTGTCCCCATATCTTGAACTCACATTGAAATTAATAGGATACTTCCAATCACTTCTCTGTTCTTAATAGAGACCTTCGGGCCCCAGAGGTTGGACTAGCACCTATCACACATTGATGACATAAAGCAGGTGAAATAATACAGTGCTGGGCCAGGACAAGGTAATTTGGTGCCCTAGGCAAGTATGGCCAATGGCCCCTTCTCCCCCTCCCCACGAAAAATTTAAATATCGGCCCCAAACCAAAAGCTTTTGCCCATTGCCCCCCCATAGGTGGAATTTAAAAAAAAAACCAATTCTAACACCCGACAGTGTTGTAAGTGAGTTTTTTTGGTTGTTTTATATAAATAATATGCTGTGTTAAAAAAAAAACATAAAATAGCTATAAAATCAAATTTTTTATAGATAAAAAATTCTAAAATAATGGTGATGTCACCCTAATACCGCTTACAAGCAGAAGATTATCACCATACCCTTCTGCCAAACCTGTGTACCCCAAGCCAATATTTTTCAATGTACGTTTGTGACCTATAAAACCACCCACCCTGAAACCCCATGCACCACCTCTAGTGACTTAAAAATACCACTACCCTGACCACATATCACACCTCATGTGATGAATATACCCCCAACCATGACGATATCCCACCTCATAGTGACTGAATAATACCCTCCATACCCATAAATAGGTACTGAATAATACCGAACATATGATCAATAACAAACACATTTTTGACTGAATAAAACCACAACATCATAACCACATATCTAACCACATAATGACTGAATAATCGTGTAACAGGATAACTTGCCAGATAATGCACCGTGACATCGCGGCACAGAATGTTATAATTCAATGTTTTTTAATTCCATTTATTTACAGATAGGCACAAATAACACAGTAAGCCGTAAAATCAGTTAAGCTAAACATGTCACCCTTCAGAAAGTAGGGCCCTTGTTGTTTTTTTGAATTAAATAATGTCCCTTTTTCTGTGTTTTTATGCTAGCCTGAACCCCCAAAGATTGGGGGGACAGCTTTGGCCCTTTTGAAAGTGAAGGATGGGTTTAGTACTAGCATGTTTTTTTGTAGTGTTTATGCTTTACGGGTTTGTCCTTTGACTTGTAGATTTTTTTTCTGAAAGTTGTTTTTGTAGGGGTCCAAGAATGAGGACCTTGAGGGGGCTTGGAGCTTGTGATAAATTTTAGTGCCCACTGTATCAAATAACACTTCATATTTGATTTTTTTCCACTATGTTTTTTATTTTCCCCAAAAATACTGGGGGCGGAGGATGGGTTTGTAAATTTTTTGTTGGACACCCGAAAATGCTGGGCATCCCACCCCAAAGAATGTACGGGGTCCATAATAGGTTGTAAGCCAGCATGGTGACCACATCTGCATTTAAAGGACCCCTTTTTATCGCCTTATCTTATGCAAATTTTAATACTGCAACCACCTGTCTTAAAAAAAGGGTGGTGGTTGTTTATCGTTTTTTGATTTATCAATCTCCCCCGTTAATTTTACTGTGGCTTTTTTGCATATGGTGTGAATAGGTACAAATTTTAAAGTGCAGTTTTTTATCATCTAATTGTTCCCTTAGTGGTGGGGTATGAGAGCTATTTTTAAGCAATTATCTATACCTGTTTATCTTTCCCAACTAGCATTGGGTTGCCTCCTACTGGATTCAATCTTTAGTTCAGCCATTGAGGTTGGGATGGTTGTTGTGTTTTTGATTGAATAATGTCCAATTTTTCTGTGTTTTTTATGCCAGCCCTGTACCCAAAAAAAAAATTGGGAAGCTTTGACCTTTAGCAAAGGGGAGGAGGAGTTTAGTATAGCATGTTTTTTGTAGTTTTTTATGTTTCTACAGGTTTTTCTCCTTTGGATATGTTAGATTCTTTGCTATTTTGCGATAATTAGGAAAACCCTTTTTTTTAATAAAATGGTCAACGAGAGCTAGTGTTGAGTAGTGTTTATTTAAATAACATTTTTCTCTTGTTGTTTCTGTTTTTTTTAATTATTTCATTCCAATGCTAGTAATGGAGGCATATCATAGGCTCCTCTCGATTATTATCATTGAGGCTTTGTGTCAGCCAGCTGGGTTTTTTGTCTCCCAAGGCTGACACTAACCCCCTCCCACTTTTTTCCCCCCGTACTAATTTTTCACCAGGGGTACTGGGGAAAAAAACCAGGGTTATAAAACGGGAAAAGACCCTCTAATTGGGGATTTTCCGCTTCGGGGGGATTTTTGGGAAAGGTTAATTTTTTAGGGTTTGGGAAAAAAAACCCCGTTTCCCTTAACCTTTCCCCTTTGATCCTATCAGGTTTTTCAGCTGCCGAAATTTCAAAATTGGGCCCCCTTTTTTTATGGTTAAAGGGGGGGGCCCCAAAGGGTTTTCTTTTGTTAACAATTTCTTTATTGAAAAATTTTGGAAAGAAAAATTTTTAATTTAAAAAAAATGGGGGGGTCCCCTCCTTTTTTTCCAAAACCAGCCAAGGGGGAAAAAATGAGCTGCAGCTTTTCCCGGCCTTTTCCTTGGGGTGGGTTACTAACACTGGGGAAAAAAAAGGGAAAACCCGAAACAACAGACCCAAAAAAAACCCCCAAATTTTTTTTAAAAATTTTAAAAACTCCCCCCCCACCAGCCCTCATTAAACATTTTTTTTAAGAAATAGATCCCCTGCCCGGGCCCCAAAAATAGTGCCCCCCGAAACTGTCCCCTAGTCTAAAACGGAAATATGAAGAAAAAAATGAAAATTTGGGAAAACCTACATTAAAACCCCGGAGGGGTTGGGGGTTTCCCGATGTTGGAGCAATACCCCGTGCCCAGAAAAGCTTGGCGGGCATCCCCCCCCGCAGGCAATGGGGTGGGTGTTTTGCTGCCGCGGAAAAGGGTGCTGCTCAGATTTTCTGGGTACTGGACAGTGTCCCCCATAAATTAAGGGCAATACACTTTTTTTTTCGTTTGAAAAAACCCCAAAGAAGCATTTATGCTAACTATCTACTGAAAAAAAAATTTTTAGGGCTCTCGGTTTTACAAAATCATGATCAGAACAGTTTAAAACTGCCACGACTTTTAAAGGGGGTCTCAAATTCGGGGAGTCCTATTTCCCATTTTTTACCTCTCAATCGAGCCAATCAGGCCCCCTCAATGGGGGCAAACCCACCTCCATTTATTCAGAGAGAAAAAATAAAAAACAACACCCAACCCGCAAAGCTTTCCCTTTTTTTTGACAGCCTTTTGAG